>PVJX010016839.1:0-39551 GCA_004027295.1 Dolichotis patagonum
AGTTTTCCAAGAAATACACTTTTTGATAGCAACCAAATCAGTAAGAACATGTAGGAAAAACTCCATCGAAGGATCAACAAGACTTTTATAAGGAAAATATTTTGACCTGTACATCAATATTGAGTGCATTTATCGCAATGAGTTTTTTCATGTTCTCCATTCCTTTTTTATTTATTGGAAGAGCACCTATTTTTCTCCTTGAGAAATACATACCTGCATTAAGCTAAACCAACAGAAAATTACATAGATAGAAAAAAATGTAAATCTCTGTAAAATTGATATTACAGAATTACTTTACCATAATTTTGCTTATATTGATGATTTTATAAGAAAAACTTGCAGGAAGTTTCTGTGATTAAGTATTTAAAAATGTTATTATATTGTATCCTAAATACATAAAAGTTGATTAGGAACATGTCATGTTAACGTAAGAGATGATTAGAGATACTTATTTTTAAAATTTTCATATAAGGAATAGTTCCCTTGATTAAAGTTTATTTTTTAGCTTCATGAATACTGAACATTTAACTTGCTTTTTTGAGTTAGAATTAGTTTCTTAAGGCTAGGCATGGTGGTACATGCCTGTGAGTCCAGCACTGGGGAGGCTGAGGCAGGAGGCTCATCATGAGTATAAAACCAGCAAGGGCTGCATAGTGAGTTCAAGGCCAGCCTGAACTATATAGAAAAACCCTGTTTAAAAAAGAAAGAAAGAAAAAAGTCCCCAGAGAAAAAGATGGTAGAGTAGAAGCCAGCAGCAAATCACAGGATCACCACGACCTGGAATCAGGACACTTGGAAAACAACCATTTCTCAAGAGAAAGAGAAGAAGAGTTCTGTAAATCAAGAAAGAACTGGTAGGAAAGATAAAAATCACAGAGAAACTGAGGAAAATGAAAACACAAGGTAAGTTCAGAGAGGGCCAGAAACCCCAGAAAAAGCCTATGGTTATTATAAGCTATAAGAACAGTGTGGGGTTTTATACTAAAGGTGACTCCTTTCCCTTGGAAGGCTGCCTTTGGAGAAGAAATCCATTGTAACACCTGCCATATTTAGGAGTGAGATCATTGGAAGCCATTTTGAGAAAAGGTTTATTGCTTAAGACTGAACTTGTCCTGGAAGCAGAATTCATAGAATATCCATGGTTTCTTGGGTCACCATACCACAGTGGTTGGGTTGGACACAGCCACAAAAGACAGTCCCAGGGAGAGAGAGAGAGCATCCTGGGAAGTTTACCAGCAGAGACCTCAGGTAGCAAAATTCACAATATTTAACAGCTCCATGCTCTGTGGTAAAAGTCATGATTCTCTGAGCAGGCTGGGTCTTAAAGTGCTGGAATTGAGTCCTGTAAACTTTTGGCTTCCCTTGCTACCTATTTCCATCACAGAACTCATGATCTGTTTGCTTTCCTCAGCTGCCAAATGTGTCACTTGGACGTGTACCATGTCCCAGGTTATATGGACAGAGAGAGAGGCCTCTGGAGTAACTTGGCACCTCAGTTCACAAAGCCAGCTGGGAAGACTAGTGGCTCAAGATACACAGAAGGGCAACAACAAATATGAAAAGCATTTAAAGTGCATACAGCCCTGAGAAGACAACATACCAATGACAGACACCATCCTGATGGAAACACAGAAGAGGACTCAGCACTCAGACAGCAAAAAGTAGCTGTGGAAACCTAATAGGCCCCAGCTGTGACTCGATATTCCTCCCCTGTATTTGGTGGATTCTAATATCTGGTGGCCCTGGAAAGCAACTACCCACTCAGATACCTCAACATGGAGAACATTTTTTTTACCTTGTTTTTGTTTTTGTTTGTTTTTTTCTTTCTTTTTGGTCCTTGCTTTATTTGTTTTTCATATTTTTCTTGTGTGTGTGTTTCTTTTACCTAATTCTATTATTTTGAATCCTGTAATTGGATTTTTAAAATCTCACTTTTGTCTCTTCATCTGTCTTCTTTCACAAATTTTACTTTTATGCCAAGGTGCACATACGTAATCTCAGTACTTGGGAGAGTAAGGCAGGAGGATTGCCACAGTTTTAAGGCCTGACTGGGCTACATAGTGAATTGGTGGCCAGCCTGACCACACAGCAAGACCCTGTCCAAGAAAAGAAACATAACTTCTTTTTCCATTCTTCTCTTTCTCCAGCCCTTAACTTATCATAACTATTAACTTCTATTAATTTTTAGCTGTTTAGCTTACTTTATGCAATTATAGTTTGTTTGTTTTCCATTGTTAATTGTGGTACAGTCGTTGCCTTTAGTAAACTGTTACTGTATGTCAATACCTGGTTTGCTCTTGAGTCTAGATTATTATTGCTGATCGCTTTTGTATTGTTAAGGACGGTATCAATTTTGCTTTTAATTGATTTTTACTGACTGTCAGTACCTGGTTTGTCTTTGAGTTGTCAACATTACTCAGTTTCATTTTTTCCTCACTGAGCAGTTCTAGGAATCAAGCCCTTGAAGGAAGGCTGGATGCCAAGGAAACCCTCAAACAAAAGTGGAAAACATATCCATCCCAACAGATGCAGAAATCGAAATACAGAAACACAGTAACTATGAAAACAACAGACAACACAACTCCTCCAAATTTGCATAATTCATCAGTAACTGAATCTAAAGACATTAAAGTGGATGAACTTCCAAAGAATTCAAAAGACTCATTTATAAAATAATTAATGACTTTAAAGATGATACAAATAAACAACTGAATGATTTAAGGAAAACAATGCAAGATACAAAAGTAGAATTCAACAAAAAGAGATTCTAAAGAAGAACCAAACAGAAATCCTGGAAATAAAAAGCACAATAAATTAAATAAAAAACTTAATGGAAAGCCTCACCAACACAGGTCAAGCAAAAGACAGAATTCTAGGGCTTGAAAATCAGGAACTATCATGAGCACACACTAAGAGAAATAAACAGAAATCATGAGCAAAACATCTAAGAACTCTGGGATACAGGTAAAAGACAAAACTTACAAATTTTTGGAGTAGAAGAAGGTGCTAAAGTTCAGACTAACCACATAGACCTCTTTCTTTTATTGCTTTCTCTTGCCTATGTGCTCTAGATAAAATTTCAAGAACTATATTGAATAGGAACGATGGAAATCCTTGCTTCATTCTTGATTTTAGATGAAATGCTTTCAATTTTTTCCCATTCAGAACAACTCTGGCTGTGATTTATCATATATGGCCACTAGGAGATTAAAGAGTGACCCTGGAATGCTTGGTTTCTTCAGGGCTTTCATCATGATAGGATGTTGAATTTTTTCAGACTTTTTCTACACCTGTCTTTCTAGCCCACAATTCTAATCTTTACCACTTTCCTCAGTTTAGAATGTGAATCTAATTTTATCGATATCCTTAGACTTGCAGTTTATAATCTAGTAAAACTAACTGTGGATTCCTAAATATACCTTGATCTCTTTGCACATGCAATTAATTCCCTCTACCTAGAATGCCCTCCTACAATCCGCCAATGAGAAAGCCTTTACTTAGTCTTCTGCAATGCAGACTCCTCCTCCTATGAGTATTCTGCACCTTCCTGTAGGGACAGAACTGATCATGTTGCATAATAATTGCTCACTGTTTCTGCACAAGATAGTAAGCTCGTAGAAGACAAGGAGCTTTCTTTTTCAATTTTTTTTATGCCAAACACCTAATGAATATTAACTAACTGTACATTGACAGAACGAATTACTCCTGCTAAAGTATAATTCCTTGGGCCCAACACTAGGTATAAGAAATGAATATAGAGTAGGTAAATTTATAAAAACCTTAACAAAGGTGCATATGGTTGTTTTACCAGCAGCATCCATACTGAATTTTTGATTCACAATTCAAATGAAATCTTATGTAAAATACACTTAACAGAAATCTTTTACTGGAAAGATAAATAAACAGCTCCATGTCTGATAAACTCACACAAATGATGAACAAAGGGAACTTAAAACCATATACTAGGCAACACAATTGAGGCCATGTAACATGTCATTCTAGCTCAACAAGAAGTCCGAATGATGATAAGCCTTATAAAAACACTGATGTTCATAAAATATTCATCAGGAATGTCCTAAGAGTGCTAAAGAAAGCCTTTCAAACAATGAAACCTGATCCTCACCACAACCTGCCTTGAACTCCAGTTGGGCTTTTGAATGAGCAATCACTAAACTGCACAGCAGCAATGCAATATTAAAGGGGAAAGCATGTTACAAAAGGTCACAGACAACATGACGTTCTCTGTGTGATGTTAAGACTACTAACACATGTTGTGAGGGAATATAAAGAAATAATAAACCCCAACTTCACAATGTTGGTTAATTTAATTTAAACAGAAGAAGACTAAGAGATTGTGATGACAATATAGTTTATGTTAGTGTCATATCTTGGTCCTTGACTCTCTGAAACTTGTAGAATTTGGTACTCAATATATTTTGATGCAAAAATTCTGCCTTCATACTCATTGTTTGGATGGCATACATTACAGAGAACTTCCCGGTTGAAAAAATTTGTTGGGTATTCACTGTTTTTCATATTTGTCAAACCTACTAGAACCAATTAACAATCGGTACCACTATACGCAAACCAAATCCTAGCTATCATTTTCCTTGGTAGATTCCCAGGTCACTACATATTTTTAAACATACAGATAAACGGGCAGATAAAGGGAGAGGGAATTGAAAAGAAGATAAAGGAAGCTTGAAAAAGGAAGCTAAAAGTGGGACATGCATGGACCAACAATGAGAGCACATAATAAGCTGAGGATTACTGAACCTGAAATGAGGAGACATGAAATGAGGGGACATGAAGTGACACCCAACCTGTAATCTCTGATCAAACCCAAAAGTCACTCACAGGCTGTGTGTGTGTGTGTGTGTGTGCGCGCACACACTCGCCTGTGTGTGTTTCACATGTAATTCCTTGATACTTTCAACTCCAGTATTGATGAAGGTGTCCACTCAGTGTGAAGTCTTACACCCTCACTAGCAGGCTTTCTGCTCAGGGCAGCAGCTGAAAAGGGGGGAGGGGAGTAAAACAAAGGGAAACAGGGCTGAGTCACCTTCCGGCTCTCTGGGGTACAGGGTGATTCCCACAAGCTTCTTGACAGGCAGCTGTTGACTCTTATTCATCCAATGCTTATTAAGTGTGTGCCTCATGTCAAATGTCTTGACCAGCACTAGGACCTTTCCAATTTGTGGATAATACTTGAGTCCAGTCCATCACCTTCCAGAAAGCCCCAGAATCAACGTATTCCTCAGGTCCAAGAGTCAAGATAACTTTCCAGGCACTTTGTTTAATCCTTTACTCACACAAGCAACCACCAAAGCACCTGACTCATAAAGTGAGGTTATAGGTTGGTGGGTGCAGTGGTGCATGCCCCTAATCACTCCGGAGGCTGAGTCAGAAGGACTGCAGCAAGTTCAAGGCCAGTCTGGGCTATGCAGGGAGGTCAAGGCCAGGCTGAATGACGCAGCAAGACCTTGTCTCAAAAAACAACAAACGAGCCGTTTATATACTGGCTCCAAAAATTAAAAGATGTCAAGCCTCTATGGTAAGAATTAAAGTGTCACTTCTGCAGCTGTGTAAGAGGTCATGTGAGGGTGCTGCTGACCGTTTTACCTGCAATCTCTAAAAGTGGGGGGACGTGGTCTCCCTCCGCCAGCTTCACGAAGCCAACATGATTTCCGAAAGTGTCAATCCCGTGGAAGGGCAACATCAGACGCCTTCCCTGGAGGACGTCTTCTACCGATGGCTTCAATTCTGAAAGCGCGTCAACACCGCTGGAAGAGAGAACAGGGTTTTCAGTAACACAGGAGGCAGTGACACACGCAAAACCAAGTAAGGAGCAAACTAACCCCTTCTGGAGGTAAAAATACCTTCTACAGCTAACCCGTATGATGAAAGCTAATCCTGGTTTTTAAATGAGAATCACAGGAGTGAATTAAATCTTTATGTAATTATAATGAAAGATTATTTGTAATTATAATTAAAGATATAATAGTAAATGCTATTTTATAGTTCACGAAGAAATTTTTACAAAGTAAATACTGTATACACAACTCAAACATACTGACATATGTCCACAAAAACAGTGCCTATAAAAATTTACATCTGTCGATGTGAAAAGCCCTAGATTTTTGATAAAACTAGTAATACACAGTACTTACTGTCTGCAAGGCTATGAAGACACAATCCACATTACCTCTTAAAATACGATTTCCTCTAGGATAAGATAATAACACTGTACTTTTATTCAAATGAAATATAAGCTTAATTATATTTCCCAACTGAATGTATATGCTTGCTACAGTTATTTAGCCTATGTTTATTGAGGGGTGCCTTGTGTTTTCAAATCTCTATGGTTATTTATAAAAATACTTGTTTACCATATTATTCATTAGACATGAAAAGATTTTGAATATTTTGAAAAGTAGCATCAATTATTTTCACAGTGAAGAGAATTCTGGTGTTAGGTACTTCACTATGCAGAAGAAAAGCAAACTCTCACTAGAGGGCAGCAGTTACTTACAGAAGAATTAAGCACATGCGGTCTGGAAGGACCTTTCCAGCGCCCTTCTGATAAACTATCCTTAATTTGGCACATGAGCTGCTGCGAGCCAGCACGGCCATCATTAATTTAAATTATCCTGATCAATGATTTGTTCACAGTAAAAAATGTGAAACAAAAACATCAAGTATCTTCCTAGGGCTTTCACATGTCTAAATTAGTCTCCTGACAGTAACTGGTGTCCTGACTTTCTCACTCAGCTTCACTCCCAGCTTCACTCCTCCCGAGGACATAAGACAACGCAGTATTTTACATCAGCCTTGTATGTGTGTTAACATTTATAAACATTCGTTAACATCTCTCATTGTCCCTACACGTCCACATACTACATCTGACCTCCCCTCATTGTATTTTTGGTCATTTAGAAGGACACCGCACACATACTGACCCCATACTGTCCACTGCCATAAGCAAAGCATGAGATAGCAGAACCACCACTTTGGGCTCATCTGCTGCACACTGGCAAATTCAAGACACTCATTTCAAAGGAAACTGTATACCTGAGCAGATGCAAGAAAGTCCAAGACTTCAGAGACAGTAAATGCTACGTATTACTTTTCTTTAAAGAAATACAAGCTGGGCATAGTGGCACTCGAAAGGCTGAGGCAGGAGGATTACCATGAGTTCAAGGGCAGCCTGGGCTACATAGTGAGTTCAAGACCAGTCTGCACTACATAGCAAAACCCTGCCTCAAAAGAGCAAATGAAGAGAACACAACAGAATTTCAAGACTGGTCTATAGAAAGACTTCTTCACAGTAAAAAAAATTTTAAAGTATATTCATATATAAAATAGACTTTTGAAGCTGGAGTTCAGAACCAAAGTTTGTATTTCAAATTAAGATAGGACAGCTACATTATAAAATCAACTGCTGGATTTGGTCTCTTGCATTTATTTCTTTTTGTTTGTCTATTTGTTTAGGGGAGAGCTTGAGAGAGAGTCATACTACACTATAGGCCGGCCTGGAACTCACTACATAGTTCAAGGTCTGCCCTCCTGCCCAGCCTGCTGAGTGCTGGGGTTACAGGTGTGCAAACACACCTGCCACACCTCTCCTTCCTTTACCTATACCATGGAGACCTAAATGACCTTAGGTAATATTTACCTGAGTGAGTTCTTGACTTTAAAAAAACAGTCTCTGCATATTCTATATCTGATCCATTAGCCAATACTTTATTAAACACTAACATATGGTACTATGCTTAAAAAGGAAAAATAAACACAGGACAAGTAACTGACATCCAGATAGCTTCCATATTCCACAAGGTAAGATCAATGTTTAGAGACTTCTAAGAGTCCTCCACAAAAACAACGTGTTTCCTGAAAACAATCGATTTTACTCCATTTAGGTGCCTAAACTGAGGCCACACCTGGAATCTCGCCACTATTTGAAAAGTGACACCTCTGCCCTCGGACATGTGGCAGACCTCTTCCAATCAACTGAAGGTCTTAAGGGAAAGGACTGAAGTCCCCTGAGAAAGGAAGCTTTCTATCTCAAGACCACCCCCCGGACTTGAGACTGCAACATTAAGCCAGTTCCTTAGATAATTCTCAGTTCACACAGGCAGATCCGCCTACTGGACAGCGAGACAGCCACGCTGGTCTCTGTTCCCTAGAGAACCCTGACAATCACGCTATCCTAACACACCCAGGGGCTGCTCCCCCACTCAGCCATTCACTTTCCCATCACGTCTTCCTTGGTTTCTCTTCTCTCAGGAACACGTTTTTCCTGCCAAGGTGACCAGTTAAAGTGATTCTCTCTACAAGGGCTATCTACCTGAGTAAGTTAAAATCTCAGCTCCCCTCTACCCCAGAAGGCTGCCTGAGGCTGCTGTCGGGAAGACAGCTGGGGACAGAACAGCAGACAGATCTCTATGGATGCAGCTGTGATCATCTCGTGGAGCTGGATATTCTGCGTTCGCAATTTATTTTGTTTTCCCTCTTTTTATTTTACCTTTTCTCCACCCTCCCCTAATCCAAGGCTTGTTCTTCATTCCTAAGGGGCACCTACAGTCAAGGAATAAAACGCAAGCCACCTACAGTCATTCTGGCCTTGGTTTTACAAAGAGCAAAAGCCCGGATCCATCAGCGGGCTGCACAGAGGCAGCAGGGCGAGGGGCATTGGCAGTGTCCCCAAGAGCTGCGGGAAGAGCAAGGTTTGCCGCCCCAGAATGGAGAGCAGTGATGGGGTACTAGTTCACCTTTAGCACCCAAGGGTGGGGGAGGCATACAGGGACTCCAGGAACAGCTCAGGTGAAACGGAAATTGTCCACTCCCCTATAAAGACAGCAGCTCTGATGGCTACATTAGCGAGTGCCTACCACCGACCAGGGCCCACACTAAGAGCTCCAGCATGGATTAGTAGTGTGACTGTCTCCATTTGCCAAGATGGCCAGTGAACTGCCCAAACCAAGCAACTAATAAAAGGTGGTTAAGCCACAGTCCCAGAAGCTTTTCCTAGATTCCCAACCTAGACTGCAGAATCAAACCCCCCGAGTGCTTACATAATTAATAAGGACAAAACAGCTGTGTAACCAAGGGCTGCCATTTGATAGTAACAGTGAGAAAAAGTCTAGAAGAAAAATATTTAGGTAGAGTAATTCTATATATTGACTATTAATTGGAGTAAAGAATATTTCAAATTTTAATGACTTTGAGTTCTATATTTACACATCTTGGAGTAATAATTTGAAAAATAATAGTCAAGAAAGTTATATTACTCACATGTTCACTTCATCTTCGTTTAGCAACTGCATCACTAGCAAGGTAACATGAAAGGAGCCCTCGCCAACCATTGCTTTGGCCAGTCGCTTATCTTGCTGTATTATCGTACTTTGCAGGGTCTTAAGGCCTCCTGTAATCTAATCACATGTACAAAAAATAGAGATGCGTCAGCAAGAGTTTTGCAGAGCCAATTTTAACTCAAGAAGAAAAACAATGCCAGGGGTAGTGAGGATCCCTGAGAATTCAAGGTCATCCTGGACTACACAGTAAGACTGTGTCTTAAGAACGGGAGGAGAGGAGGAGAAAGAGTGGCAGACAGACAGAATCACCCAAATCAGGACAATTCCACGGTTACGATACCACAGGAATGCTATCAGCTTATTTCCACATATGCAAGACACTTGCCCTGTGGTGGCTGCCTCAATGTCCCAAATCCATCAAAAACATTCACCTGTCATGGTCATTTTGACTCTGGTGAAGAGCTAGAAGTGGCATGGTACCAGACCCAGTGAATGAGGAGCACGAGGACCCGCAGCAGCACATCACTGTTTGGATCACACCTCTTAAAGATGCTCACAAAAGAGCCTTTCAGAACTGCTTCAGAAAGTGGCAAGAATAAGATAAGTGCATTCAAAGCAAGAGGGAGTATTTTGAGGGGATGAACGTCAATCTTCTCTCTAGTGTAATGAAATTTTTCTGTAAACATCATCATATATTTTGATCACCTATTATGGCTTGGGTTCAGGCTCACGCAGTCATAGGGCTTTTCAGAGTGGGTGGGTCTGAAGTGCAGGACATTGGGAGTGATTCACGGTGCAATGCTAGGGTTCAAGGTGCTGGGGTTAAGTGTGGGAGTGCAATCCACTCTACCTATGGGCAGGTAGCCTAGATACAATATAAGGGACAAAAAGAGGCTTGCTGCTTGCTGCTTGTTGCTTTTGCTGTCTTCTGCCTGCCATGAATTGTTTCTCTTCTGTGATGCCCCCCTGCCATGACACCCTGCCTCGGGCTAAAACCTCCACAAACTATGAGTCAAATAAACCTTTTCTCCTTTAACTTTTGAGTGTCGGGTATTTTGTCTCAGCAACAAGGAAACAACTAAGACACTGCTTCTTGTAAAAATTGAGAAATGTTTATCCATCTAAAAGGACTGGGCCCAGTACTCATATTCTGCAGACTGGTTCACTGATTGAGTGGAAAGTTCAATGGCCATGTATCTTTTAAGAAATCTGTCCTTGTATTATAGAGTATGACTCACTAATTCCGATCTTTTCTAAGGAAAAAAAGGCATTATACTTGATCACTAGTTAGGATTTTTTTTAAGGAAAAAACTTTTATTCTTGCCACAGAAAGGTCCAACCAGCAGGGAGCATACCATTTCTGTTAGAAGTCACTTCCCATGTGCAGGTGTCTGAGGACCTATTCATCACAACCTGAAGATTCTTTAGGAGAGCAATGATTACAGTAAGAATGAGGGCTGGCATCTGCCTTCTCCTTTTAGGAATTTCTCCTCTGGAGGGAAGAGGAATGTCTCCTCCCTTCTCTACTTCCGATTAGATCCAATTCTAGTCAACTTCTAAATATGAGTGCACCAGAAAAGAGTCTGCATTTAAAACAGCAAACCCAGAGAAACCACAGAGAAACACACAAGCCCTGCAAAGGTAGGCATACTAAGAGAGAAGAGGGAGCCTGGCAGTAGACGTAGAATTCATAAAAAACCAGAAATAAGAAAAACTGAATCATGAGCACAGCAGTCTGTTCAGATACTTAGAGGAGTTGTGTTACCCTGAACAATATTCCCATTATCTGCAGGATGTGACTGAACAAATCATGAGATGCTGTCCTAGGCTCTAAATTCCCGTAACAAAGTCTCTCTCCTTTCATAGATGCTTGAGTCGAGTTCCTCAGAGTCCTCTGCCTGACTAGGCCTGACCTTGGGCTTCCGTGCTGTTTTAGGCAGCATTCTGAGGAAGAATCTTGTGAAGTCCACTTAGTGACAGGCTAACACCCTGGGTACGTGGCCCCCTTTGATATGGCCGTGGTTTGCCTTCAACAATAGTCTCCTGGAGGCCGGTTGCCACAAGCCCTCCATGTTTCCTCTTAGTCATTTTCTGTCCACTGACTCCAACCCTGCTACCTGGTATAAATTCCCCCTTCCTGTGGAGTCAGAGTTGAGTCCAATCCCGCAAGGCCCTGTAGCAAGAATGTCCCTAGCTTCACGGTCCCCTTGAATAATGAATAAGGTCTGCCTTACCATCTTTAATGAGTGTCACGAATAAGTTTTCTTTATCACAGTGTATTTTTCAGATTAATTCACACCAGGCTTGTTGGCACAACAACCTGTAATCACAACACTCTGGAGGCTGAGGCAGGAGGACTGCAAATGTGAGTCTAACCTGGGCAACTTAACAATTCAGCAAGAACGTATCTCAAAAAGATTTAAAAGGCTGGCCCTGAAGCAAGGCCAGCAGATTGCTGTAGCTGCTGGTTTCAAACAGGAGCCTAAAGAGAATTCTTTCTGTGGTTTGTTGGCCATTTCAGACTTTTGGAAATGGAATGGTCAATTCATCAGAAAGAAATAGCAGGTGAGTATGACAGACCTTAGGGGCCTGCAGGGGAGAGACCCTGGCATCTCAGGACCCGCATAGTACGGTTGACTCGGGGTGCCGGAGAACAAGGAACTCCCCCCCTCTCTGGGGGGCGGCTGTGATCTTGCCGTTGCGCGGGCTGAGTCAGACATCTCATGTCGTCCTGTCCCCTGTCCCGTGTTCCCCCTGCCCTTAGCAAGTGGGAGCCAGTGAACTACACATCTTGTGAAAAGATTGGCTTTGCTATTTAGTATGAGCTCCCCGTATGCAAAGATAAGGACAACCATTTGGAAGAAAACAAGAGACAATATGACAGATAGTGAAGATCTCTGGTTGTCTAGCTTTGAAATTTATGCTTTCTTATGTCCTGTTTTGTTCTGTTTTGTTGTGTTTAATTTTACCCCCTTTGAAATAAAATTTTAAAAAAAGATTTAAAAGGGCTGGGTGCATAGCTTAGTGTCAAGGCCCCATGCTCAATCCCCAGTAGCACAATCAATCAATAAATTCACATCACCAAAAATAACCTCAGTATTTCCCTATTCGTTATATTCTGAGACTAACAGATAAAATGGCGTTTTTCCCAAGAGGAAGTAAAGCCAAATTAAAATGGAGATAAGGCCTGAAAAATCCCTGAGCAAACAAAATGAATAAGGCCTTAGATTCTGCAGCGAGATTAAATATAGCTTTAATCTTGCTGAAACTGAAAAGATAAGCAAAATTTGAGTTGTGTGATTATTTCTGCTTATGTTAGACAGAAACACACATTACTTTCGGCCAATCATAAATAGCCAACTGACACATGATCACGTGATGAGGGGTATTCTAACAAGGTAAACCAAAAGAGGCAATTTTGTAACTGCAACCAATGAAATAATTTATTGGGCTTCTACAGTTGTTTCTATAAGTATGTGGCTCTGGCACTATGAAAATGGAACACTAAACTTTTCAATCTGGTATTCCCAATCCACATATTCAAACTGGTTAAAATCTGATTATGCCCTACAATTTTCATCTACATTTTCATGGCAACAGTGGGATTCAGAAGAGACTACTGCTGACCTCCGGGAACATCAGGGAACCAAACAAAGGTACACTCTTCGTGTTCACCATTTTCAGCCTGCCTCTGAGGCCCAATATTAGTCTCATGCCTTACATCTGGAGCCCTCAGAGTCTCCCTGTATAGTTCTAGTTCCACTTGGAGCCACAGGTCAAACTGAGTACTCAGCAGGAACTGAGCAGGTCCAACTGCAGGCCTCCAGGAGGTAAATTTTAGAGAGACAAGATATTACAGGTTCGATAGCACTGACGGAGCCTGGGACTCCTCCATCTGAACTCCAGCGAATGTCATGTTTAGAAATTACATCTGTGCCTCCGTAGAGAAATGGCTATCTCTTAGCAAAGAGTTGCAGACACCACAGAAGGTAAGTGAGTTTAGATCAAACTGTTTGCTCATAGTGTACTTTGGAAAAGAATGGATGGCCAATACCCCAGAGACAGCGGATTTAGCTGTTTTGTTTGGGGGTTGGTATTTACAGTCAAGAGCTCAGCATGCACCCAGCCACTGACCTTGCCCTGAACCTACTAATCCTTTTGCCCGAACACCCCTGCAGCCCAAGGCTAAGGAGAAAAAGTATATCAGGCTAATGCCGTGGAAAACTAGGCCCTCAAAACAGCCATCTGGCTCCTCTAACTACTTTTACTCCTTGATCAAAAACTGAACTCGGGAACTCAGCAAAGATTTTCCAAACCCCAGAGAAAATCCACAAAAGCCGATGAGGGAATTTAGAACCCTCACGGGAACCTATGGCTCTGGACTTCCCGTGTTGTATTAGTTTATACCTAAACTCAGGAACCTGCAAGCGCAGAAATGGACAAGCAAGACAGGACAAGCCTGAGGAAAAGTACCAACAGCCTCAAGGGAGCCCCTAAAAATGCCAGAAAAGCGGCCGAAAGCCTCTTAGATCTGCCATTGTCTTCCCACAGAAGACTGAATGGTCTATTATTCCACATGTAAACAGAAAAAAGATGACTCAGTCTCTCATTACAGGGCTAGATTAGAAATTGCACTTGTTAATCGGCAGGGATCCTGCATTTCTTACTGGAACTGAAACACCCTTGGTGGTCTTATTTACTAATGGGCTCTGGGATCAGAGGGTGGTGACCTTGTTTTAAAAAAAATGTTAATGTGCTGCTTTGGGAGCACACATACTAAAAAAATATATTAAAATGAGGCAGGAATATATTCAAGCCCAGCATGGGTAACTTAGCAAGATCCTGTCTCAAAATTAAAAAAATAAAAATAAAAAGGGCTGGAAGTGTAACACAATGCAAAAGGCTTGGGTCCAAACTCTAGTACTGCTAAATAAATAAATAAGGTTCAATGAAAAGACACTGATATGGTCACCACAGCTGAACAATCTCGGAGAACTTTAGAACCAGAAAAAGATCAAATGCTGAAAGAATCCAAATGCTTGTGTCATCATAGCTCCAACAACTATGAGGACTGTGATCAGAGGACCTCCTTGTACATCTTAAAACTCAAAAACAAGAGGTCCAGACAAAGAAAAGCTCCACCTCAAGACAACTGTCACCACTGTGAAGTTACAGCACTAGGAGAGAAACGCTGTCCACTCTTGTGTCTGTCTTCTCACAAGCCTACTCATCTTGACACACACGCTCCTCAAGAGATCAGATTCCTGAGGACTTGACTATAGAGAAAAGGCGGTAGTGATGATACCCACCATTTGACCCAGAGGTCAAAGCACATGCAAACTGTCTAAAAGCAATCACAGTAGCAGCTAAAGTGTTAGAAACCTAATCTAGCCTCAGGTTAGAGACTAAACTTTACGAAAAGTTCCATATAAAGTCAAAAACTTACTAACTTGTCAACCTACAGGTAGTTAAAAATTAACCCTTCCCAATCAGAAGTAGTGGTGCATGCCCATAATCCCAGCGTTCAGGAGGCTGAGGCAGAAGGATCATGAGTTCAAGTCCAGCCTGCGCTACACAGCAAATACAAGGTCAGCCTAGTCTACATGGTGTGATCCTATCTAGAAAAACAAAACAAAACAAACTTAATAATTTTAAAATTGCACCTTCCCTACAGATATCACAAGGTAGACCATTTTCCCAAATCGATAGAATAAGGCTCTCTTTGTATCCTGTCCTCTAACTGATTTGTTTTCACTCTGTATTAACACAAAATGTTCAAACTTAAACTTTCATTTTTTGTTAGGCACTTCTATTCAACGTGAACATCCTTGAAGGTCTACTTAAGGTCTACTAAAGTTTGGCCATTCTCACTGACCAGAGCCATCGCTGGTGATGTAGTCAGTCTACATGAGTGAGAACAGTTCCAGCTAATGACAGAACTTGCCCCCTCAGTGACACCTGGAAGAACAAGACAGGAAACCAGCTTCACACAAAGGTTGGTACCCTTCCCTTGGCAGGCTTGATGATATATCAGATCAACTGATTTGGCACTGGGAAGAAACAACAGCGGCAAAGAGGTGGTCTACATCAGTGATGGCGAACCTTCTAAAGCTTTCAGTGATAACAGACAGCTGAATGTGGCACGAGTGCCCTAAGTTTGTCACCACTGGTCCATACTGTTGATTTCATTACTGATAATTTATCTCTCTGCACAGCAAACCTTACCTGAATTGGCCTAATCTGGACAGTGTTCCAGATTCCCTCTGTAATTAGGCTGGTTTGACACATTTTATAGAGATGGGACCCATAACATGGAACGACATAGATATTAAATCAGAACATGACCATGATTCCTTTAACTGTATCCTCAGAAAACTCACAGAAACTAGACATGGGCTTAATGGAAACCAAAGGTAAATGGAATCGCCCTATAGTTCTATGCTGTAAAGTAAACGACTAGATCAACACAGCGTACGTTTGGAAAGGAAACCAATCCCTTAACGATGAGGACAAGAGTTACTTTTATTGAATACACAGAATTTTTTGCCTCCTCCAATTTTAAACCATAACTACTCAACCTGACCCTGTACAGATGCAAATAATAACTCGATTTAAAAATTTCTCTAAAACTAGTTACCCCTCTCCAAAAAAATAAAAATAAAGGAGTTTGTGAAAAGGGTAAACTGATAAATATGAGAAAAGATGAAGGAGGCACCTAGAGGAGAAGATTCAGGAGGGGTAAAGAGAAGTGGTAAAAAACATGAGTAAGAAAAAAGGCCAACAGACCTGCAGAGTTTGTTTCTGAGAGGGTTTGAGGAGAGGGCCCTCAATGTGGGCACAGACCTAAGAAATGGGACATCAGTGGGAAGGATTTCTAGTCTTACTGGATACTATGTGCTGGGTGTCCCCTGAAGCTCTGTGTTAGAAAGCTGGTCCCCAGCAAGACAGTGCTGACCAGTGGGGTCTCCCGGGAGGTGCACAGCTCAGGGGCGCTGGCAGGTCAGGGACTGATGCTAGGACTGCTTCCTTACGGAACGGTGGGTTTGGGCTTTCCTTGTCCTCTCTCTTGCTCTCTAGTCTTCCACCAAAGGATGATACATCAAGAGACACTTACAAACACCAGCCCCTCCATCTCAGGGCTCCTAACCTCCAGAATTGTGACAATAAGTTCCTTTCTCCATGATTTTCCCAGTTTCAGCTACTCTGTTATAACCACACAAAACAGACCAAACCCAGGGTGATGGCACGCACCAGCACTTCTTTACAGCGCCTGGGGCACAGGTCCACATCACTCTGCAGTGATGGGAAATCTGAAGTTTTAGAGTTTTCTCCAGATGCAGCAAAGGGCTGAGCCCAGCTTGCAGGAATAATGCAGAAGCTCAAGGGGACCCAGTGCTGGGTACACCACCAGGGGCTCAAGACTGTCAGACGTCAAAATGGTATAATTACATCTTCAAAACTTGTGAGCTCCACCCCTTTCTGGGGGCAGCTGAGAGTGTGGCAGACTTTCGGCGGCCCGAAGGAGAGTGACCCTGGTGCACCGGGATCTGCACGGTGCGGTTGACTTGGGGTGCCAGGAGAACAAGGAACTCTTCCCATCTCTGGGGGGGGCGACTGTGATCCTGCCTGCCTGTGGGCTGAGAATCAGACATCTCATGTCGTCCTGTCCCCCATCCCGTGTCCCCCCTCTCCTTCTCCCCTGCCTAGCAAGTGGGAGCCAGTGAACTACACATCTTGTGAAAAGATTGGCTAGGTTATTTAGTATGAGCTCTCCATATGCAAGGATAAGGACAACCATTTGGAAGAAAACAAGAGACAATATAACAGATAGTGAAGATCTCTGGTTGTCTAGCTTTGAAATTTATGCTTTCTTATGTCCCATTCTGTTCTGTTTCGCTGTGTTTAATTTTACTCCCTTTTAAAATAAAATAAAAAAATAAAAAAAATAAAAACTTGTGGACACCATAGTTACAGGGATTTCATTTATCATGCAAAGTGTCTCAGGGTAAGAACTCTGTCCTGTAACACAGACTGAGGGAAATTAAGGGTGCTGGACTTGGGTCCGAACTCCTGGGTTTGAATCCCATAGCTGCCAGAGCCGTGGGCCCATATAAGTCACCTACTCTCACTTGGCCTTCATTTCTTCAGTCATAATAGAATTTGCTTTGCTAATACTTATAGGGATATATTAAAGATTATACCAGAAAAGATACATCAAAGTACTTCGTAAGCTCTACTACCAGTGGCTCTCTATGGGACTGATTTTGTAGAACACATTTCGTAATACCCAGAGGGATCTGAGGTTGTGGAAATGGGGCGGAGACTAGGTTCTCTTGCACCTAGTGTGTAGAATACACACATTTTCACCAAAAGGTAGTCACTGTCCTCAGCTCAAACAGTAGTTACATGTAAATTTATGACACTGTTCAAAATTTCATTAATGGGTTGGGGTATAGCTCAGCGGCACAGTGCCTGCCTGGCAAGCACAAGATCCTGAGTTCAATTCCCAGTACAAAAACAAACAAACAAAAACAAAAACATTAATTTGTATATCCAGCAACTGAGTGCAGCATCTTACATGGTAAAATAGTTTCAGACCATTAGTATCTTTGAATTATCCAGTAACTTGTAAAATTACAAATTAGAAACTGCACTACTCTGAAGACTACTATTGTGACAAAGTCACTTTAATATTTATGACAGAGGATTAACCTCAAATCTATAAAAAATTGTTAATCTAATCAAGCAATATATTTCTAACTATGCTTTGATGTTTCAGATTAATCTATATATTCCCTGATGCCATCTAAAGACTTTTAAAATGCATTTGATTCCTAATTACATTCTTCAAAAAAGAAAACAAAACACTTCAGAGCTCTCCATGTAGATCATTTTTTAAAAGTGCCAATGTCTTCAAAAGCCAAAAGAAACTAATGTTTACAGTCACTGTTAAAATTCTACAAAGCTATTAAAGCTCATCTGTCACCATAACTCCTAGCCATTGGCAGTACTATACAATGCACATTTTTAAAATAAAAAGTCAAAGTAAATTATAAAGTCAAATTTAAATATGGCATAGAAACAAACTTCTAAAAACAAAAGCCTTATTGAAATCTTTAATATTTCATTCACTGCGTACTTCATGTTAACAGAATAAAAGCAGACACTATCTGCTAAACATCATAACTAAGCTACATTCTGCATGCCTAAAAATAATGTACTTTGAAAATTCATTTGTATATCTTTTGCATTTTCTAACTGACTCAAAGGACACATGAATTCAAAACAATGCAATAAAGTAAGTGTGCTTCTGGCTGAAAATGATGAATTCCATTCCAGTGTATGGTTTTGACCTCATCTTTTGGCACTAGTTTGGGAATTCTTCCAAGCATGCGTGTGTGTATGCTTTCTAAATTTTTTGCCTTATTAAGAGTCACCATACCTGGGGCGGGGGTAGTTCAGTGATATAGCACTTTCCTCACATATGTGAGGCCCTAGGTTCAATTCCCAAGACCACAAAAAATAATTAATAGCTTTTAAAATGCTACCTAACTTCTCTTCAAAGCTGAATATACTCATTTTTTTTGCCTGAGTACAACCATTAAAAGGATTTGAAAACTAATCACGTAACAAAAACTGAAATGAAATTTTTAAAAGTCATCCTCAAATAGAGGGATGTTCTATATAAAATAACCATGATGATATCAAATACTTTTTATTATTCCACTTTCCAGAGAAGTGCACTCATCTCCCATATTTTCATAATACCAGCAACTTTCACATTTCAAAAGGATCTAACACAGAATTAAATCCTTTCAAAAGTCCTCAAAAAAAGCTTTTGCACTAGCAAATTTAAAAACTTACAGAAAAGTTAAAAAACATACAGAAAAATTAATATGCTCCTAATTTCATCATCATTTATTATTCTGTGCACGGCTTCAGTGTTGATTTACCTTATTCAGTGATGGCGAACCTACCACACGCATGCCACAGCAGGCTGTCTGTATTACTGGAAGCTCTAAATGCGTTGCTGTCATCGCCTTACACTGTCGTCTGGACTGTGACTAGCCCCCATGGCCCATGTATTATGTGTGTCAAAAGCCTGTCACTCAGATGGCACTGTAGTGAGTTGGAGGAGTTTCTCACAGTTGGGTCAGAGTGAGACAGGAAGTTAGGGGGATGCGGTAAAGGGGACACTCTTGAAGGGAACTCTGGGACCCCATCCCTTGCTCTGACTTTAGTTCTGTGGCCTTAACGTAAGCCGTCCTGGTCCACCACAACTTTCCCACCACAATGTGCTGCTTCACCCCAGCCCCAAGTAAAGGAGTCAACTGGTCACAGACTGTATCTCCAAAACCATAAGCCATAATGAAACTTTCTGATATGTAAATTAGTTATCTTGGGTATTCAAAACACATAAGTAACAAAAAGCTGATTAAGACATAAAAAAGCATATAAAACCTTAGGAGTAGCAGATTAACAATGAAACAACTCCATTGGCTAAGAAACATTTAAGATATACTATTCCCTCATCAAAATATTTCTCTTATCTTTAATGTGAAGAACACATGTTTGTATACACTTCTGAAATTTTTATGTAACTATTCCAATACATTTCCCAGTTCTAATTCTCAAAAATAGGAAGTCAAGATTTTCCATCACTGCAGAATTCCATCATTACAGAATTCCAAACCTCTAAGACCGTGTCTGTATTCAAAGACCTGTGTGGTTCAGAGTGTTTTTTTCTTTAAAACTAGATGCCAGCAAGCAGAGGCCAAAAGTAGAGCAACTCATTGTGAAAGTGCCGGTTTCTACAGCTTGTGCACAGGTCACTTAACTGGAATGTGGAATAGAGTTTTCCACTGGAACAATGTCAGAAACGTCGCCTCTTTTCCCAGGCCTCCCCTCAAAGGAGTTTGAAAATAAAATTAACATTAGGTACTGTGAAATAAACAACACAAAAAGGTTTATGTAAAAGATACAAAATGTATCTTCTCACCCTGCCCGATTTGTCCCTTTCCTTCTATATCTGTGTGGAAATTTTCCAACCTTCCTGTTACCTAAAACTAAGTCTCTGGACATTAAACAAATCCGTGTTTCCCTCTATTAGAAACTCCTCACTCGACTGCTGCTAAAACAATGATTTAAAGTTGAACCCATATTATGAAACCAGCATTGGGAACATCATATTTATTTTTAAGAGTGGTTGGTCTAGGGATGCAGCTCAGGGGTACAACACCCACCGAGCACACACAAGGACCTTGGTTCCAGCCCCAGCACTGCAAAAACCAAGTTCTAACTCTAACTTGCTATGAGAGAAACATACCTTGCATCCTAAACAACAGCACTGTGCACAGGTGTGCAAACATGTGCATATGTATGTGTGCATGTGCGTGCAAGCATGTGTACGTGTGTGCATGTGTGCACATGCCTACTCTTGGACACGTGCTAGTATAGGTATTGACGATACATGAAACCTCTTTGAGAGGAAGACGACTGTCCAATTGCAAGAATGACAAATGACAAATGACTGGAAAGCTATGAAAGCCTCCAGCTGGGGGTGGAGCTAGACGAAGGGGAGAAATTGGCCTGGTGAGGGCGGTCCTCTGAGAAGAGCCCTGCAAGAAGATTCAAAGGAGAGAGGAGAAAACTGCCTTTGCCTGGGGAAGAGACCATGAGGGAGACCGGGGAAGCCCGGACCGGCTCAGGCAGAAAGCCAGGCAGCAGGGAACAGCCAGCAGAGGCGGGAGCTCAGGGAGCCCGGGCAGAGTCTGTGCTTGTCCTAGCACAGGTGGGCCAGCCCTGGAGGAGCTGAGCGGGCCGGAGGTCACCCTGGGGTTTGGAAACGAATCATCAGCGGTCACTACTGCCACCTACAGAAGCTGAAACTGAAAGTGATTAGGCTACCTGGCTACACCACAGTGGAGCTGGGGACACAGGTGTCATCTCACAGCCCCTACCAGGACCCACAATCCTCACAGGGCACAGAAGCAGAAATGAGGCCTCAGCGTGGTACTGCACACCAGTAATCCCAGCACTCGAGTGGCTGAGACAGGAGGATCACTGCAAGTTCAAAGCCACCCTGAGCTATGTGGCCAGAAAAACAAAAACAAAACAAAAAAGCCATCCAAACATTTTCCAAGTAACATAACATAGCTTTGTATCACCTAAACACTTCTAAGAACTATTTATCATTCACCCACCAAAGGAATCAAATATGTATTAGTACCAGGATATGACTCTTCACCATGTAAAATCTAAAATCAAGTATGACTACATGATTTTCCTGAAGGAATGAATGTATAAATACTGTTTAACTAATGTTTTTCAAAACTATTGTTTAAATATATTCTCACTACTTGCAGGAATTTTCCCCGCCTGGTTCTAGTAACTTGCCACCAAAGCCCTTAGAAGTTGACAGCAAGTGGGCTGAGAGGCCTTTTAGAATAAAACTTTGCAGTAAAAATAGCATTTAAACAAATGGCACCTTTTTGTTGGTGATTGGAATGGACAGAAAATAGTTGGGTTGATAATCCTTATGCTTTTTTTTCCTCTTCTTTATTTGCTTGCTCTTGACTGATTCCTTTGATTTACTCCTCTTCAAGTTTATCTGAGGCACATCAGAGACTAGGGCAAAAAAGACAACCAACAGTGTGAACATTTCAACAAAGATGATACAGTTAGAAAAGGAAAGAAGCAATACATAAGTGACAATCATTCATAACTGTCATTTCTAAAAGTAAAGCAGAAGTTGGCAAATATTTCTACAAAGGTCATAAATGTTCTAGAATTTGCAGATCAAATGGTGTCACAACCCCAACAAAACATAAATGAAGTGGTACAGCTTTGTTTTAATAAAACTTTACTTACAAAGCAGCTATTTAGCCTGTGGACACAGTGTTCTAACCCCTTATTAAAAGTCCAGCTAACAATGATTTTCGCTCACAGGCCACAACATTTCTAACCCTGGAAAATATCATTTTTTTATCCACCTCCAATGACCTAACTTCCTCCCACTAGGCCACACCCCCTAAAGGCTCCACCACCTTTAGAGGACCAAGGCTTCAATACATTGGCTTTGGGGACACACAAGATTCAAACTCTAGCACCTGGGATCAGGTCCAAAGATGTCCAGAGTCAATTTCAAAGCTTCCCACTGGCCAAAATTGGGTCAATTTGAGCATCAAATTGAGAAACAAATTTAGTGGTGTAAAGTACATCAATCATGATTACCTGACCAGTTCATAATGATACTAAAAAGAAAAATTAAAATCAGAAACTCACAGGTTACTTTTAAAGGAGTCCAAGGAACCATTACTCTAAAACTCTGATGACAAAGGGAAGAAAATCACGCATTTTCCCAGCCTTTTCTTATAATCCAATAGGAAATAAAATAGCTAAGATAAAGTTCTTCTTTAAATTTCCACTTAATAAGTGCAAATCCATACAACTAGCATACAGCCATTTTGAAATGCTTAAAAAGCAGCAGATCAACACAAAGATCATCAACAGATGATCCATTGGGTAGAAAGTTGACAGGGGATTTCAATAATGGACAATTGGAACAGTAAGACCTGAAGCCCCTGATCAATCTTAAGATCACAAAACTGAAGACAAGCAAACACTGTGCCTACTAATTTCACAATATGGGACGTTCAAGACATTATCGTTGGCTGGGCGAGGTGGCACATGCTGTAGACTCAGGACCTTGGAGGCTGGGGCAGGAGAATCACAGCAAGTTTGAGGCCAGGCTGAGCTACATAGTGAGTTCTCACTGCATAGTGAGACCCTATTTCAATCAGGAAAAAGAAAATATCTTTGGAGCATTCTTGTCAAAATGCCAAACATAATTAAGCCTCCTGATCAAACTACTAGTTTACTAGAAATATGAGGGAAAAAAGTATGTTAAATGACTAAAAGGAAAACTTAAACATAACCTGACTTTCTCAACACCACACACACACACACACACACACACAGAAACAGATCTATACATGAAGAGTCATGATATGCATCAATCACAGCGTGAATACAATCAAAGCATAGCATACACACGGAAATATCGCAGTGAAACCCATTAACTTGTATAATTAATCTGAGTCAATAAGTTTAGTATCAATAAAAAATAAAGGGTTCCAACTGGCAAAAGCAAAAAGTAAATACCTGACTATAACTCATTTAAAAGAGATTTATCAAATATGATGCATAGACACTGCTTCCTTTCAAATAACTCTAGATTTTTAAAAAATCATGACACGATCAAAGAGTGACTGGATATTTGATGAGAACAGAAATTACTTATTGGCATAATAATGATATTTTAGGTACACTTTCAAAAAACATTTCACAACTGGGGATGTAGCTCAATGGCAGAGGATTTGCTTAGCATATATGAAGTCCTGGGATTGATCCCTAGCACAGCAAAAGATAAAATCAAAATTTCAAAATGATTCCTTACTTTTATTTTTGAGGTGTTGTTGTTGAACCCCGGGCTTTCTGCATATCAGGCAAGCGCTCTGCCACTGAGCCACATCCCAGCCTTTTTAAAATTCTGTTTCATTCTGAGACAGGGTCTCACTAAGTTGCCCAGGCTGACCTCAGATTTGTCATCCTCCTGCCTCAGCTTCCCAAGTAGCTGGGATTACAGGCATGTACCACCATATTCAAAGATTCCTCACTTTTTAAAGGAACAGACTAAAGTATTTATAGGTAAAGTAATATTCCTGGCATTTAATTTAAAATAACCCAATAAAAAGTAGGTGATGAGTATGTAAGGCTCACTGTCCTAGCATCTCTACTTACAAATCTCCTTGAAAGTCTATATAATGAAATATGTTTAAAACACAGATGATCTACGAGTCTCTTCCCATTCTGATTTCCTGCGATGCAGGGTAAAGTACTGCTAACCCTTGCACTAATTAGACATTTTAGGATGAAATTAAAAAGATTTAAAGAGAATCTTAAAAATATAGTCCTTTTTTTTTTAAACCGCAGGCACCAACCTGTACAAAGGTAATGAAATCAATTTAGGAAGTAACAAAGGGCCCTTTTTAAAACCTGGAATGGAGCTCTAACTCACGTAGAAGTACATCACTCCCAGGAAGTGTAGGAGCTGCTTAGTGAGACTTGCAGTTTCATTTTTTGTCTACACGACTATGGGCCGGCAATGTAAAATGTATTCCTTCCTGAGAATATAAGACATATTCATTTTTACTATGTTTTACTCAGACTTTAATAAGAGCAAGACTAAAGAACAGACTCAAAAGATCATTGGCATTTTTAGCATTTTAAGTGGTTTTATATCTTACCTATTTTACACCTATCTTCCTGTCTGCAGCAACTGATTCTTGCTCTTTTTGAACACTGCAAAATCTATTTTACAGACATCAGAGAAAGATAATCACATGCGCTTGACATCGTGGTTTAAGTCATGGTCTCAGACCTCTAACAATTCTAGCGCCATCAGAGTGACTTCAAAATTCCAATTCGGAATACAACTTGCTGGCAAAAATTAAGTAGTACAAGGTGAGTCTAAATCTCTGTAGCGTTCAATCTTATCAATAACAATTTAACTTTGAACCAAGTGATCTAAAATTTTGTTTTGCTAGGCCTCACAGCCAGCACAAACATTAAAATGATTGAAGAGAGCTGGATTTTTTAAAAGAATCCTAACAGTAATTATTATTCTAGTACATACAGTTTTATCAACCCTTAATATACTTTTTGTTGATTCAATGATTCCTATTGATTTTGTGGTAAACTTGTTTCACCTGAGCCTAAGAGCTCTTTTTTTTTCCTCCTATTTGCTTGAAAAGTCTTTCTATTTTTATTTGTAAAGGTTATTTGTGTAGCCAAAGTATAAAGTGCTTTTCCTTACTAGATGTTTGATTTCTAACTTTGACATTACCGCTTTTGAATTTATATTCTAGAGGTAAATTACTATTTTTTTAAACTTTCACATGAAAATATCTAGAGCAAAAATACTACTCACGTAATAACCTAGTTTACTGATAACATTAAAGGTCAGTGACTGTAGAAATAAAATTGGGGCCATGTGCCCCTAATCCTTCACCGCACTGTTCAGAGTAACCTTATGGCTGGCCAAAGAGTCAGGCGTAAAGCACGGCTCACCGACTCATGGTATAAATTTAATTTATTCCACCTGTAAATCTCCATCATGGTTTCAGGAGCCAATTCCAAGCACTTTAGTGAATCCGGTGATGTTAACAAAGGCTGCAATGCCCTGGTCCCCGCATTTGTTTTAGTAACGAAAGCACCCCGTGTCATTTTATGTAAATAAACCATTTTTCCACAAGTTCTATTTATTCTCTCAAAAACTAGAAAGCAGTCAGTTATGAGAGTAATTTGATTAAGCAGTCCATCTGTTACTGGGGGTTGACTGTTTTCACCCGTGTCCTTCATTAAAAGCCTGAGTGTGAATTAGATTTTGATTTGATACTTTTTTTCCCTTGTATTTTAAAAAAGTAATCATCCCTAAAACTGTTTAATCGTATGATTTAGACTATTATCTTCTATATTTCACAGAATTATCCCTCCTTACTATGTAGATAATCTTTGGCAAAGTACTAAAATGTACTAAAACTAAATTTTACCTCCCTCATTTGGTTTCTATGGAGATTAAGTGAGAAAACATAAGTACTCAGCAATGACCAAAAGCACTCAACAGTATAAGATACTGTTCTTCACGAAGCCAAACATGGTGGCCTACACCTGTAACCCCAGCACCCCAGGAAGCTGAGACAGGACATGACTTCAAGGTCAGTCTGGACTTTATGATGAGACCCTGTTTCAAAAACACATAAAAAGCAGAGGAGATGGGTATGATCAAAATATATTATACGCACTGAAGCTCAGCACTGTATAAAGTCAACAGGCACTAATAATAAAAGAAAAATAAATAAAAGTCCAAACCTCATCATTTGATGTTTTCTATAAAATACTGTGCTCCAGTTTCTGGGGAAAATTAATTTGTCACATATATGACAAAGTGTTGTCTTTACAAAGAATTCTTATAACTCAATTAATGAACTGAAGAAAGAACATGAAAACATAATAAGTGACCATTAACATGAAGAATGCCCAACTTCAGTAGCAAATAAATGAAAATTAAAACAACATACAAATTAAAAAGAAATAAATAATCAATTGCTCTTAAGGGGCAAATTAGTACATCTAGCAAATATAATTAGGAAAAATTTTGGTAAAACTAAGTCAATGAAAAGTTCCTGAGACTATGCATTAACCGTTAAGGATTTAATAAGCACTAGAAACAATCTTTGCCATAATCCTATGTGACAGCTCCCATTATTAAGCTAATAACTAATAAAATTAAGCCTGGAAAAAGGACAGAAAAAAACCATAGGAGGAAATGCTGGATCTTGACAATCCAACTCGACAGTACTCACATTTTGTTTTGTTTTGTTTTGTCTTTTGAGACAGTCTGACTATGTAGCCCAGGCTGGCCTCAAACTCCTGGTAGTCCTCCTGCCTCAGCCTCCCAAATGCTGGGATTACAGGCATGCACCAAGATGCTTACCCCTAAGTATTTGCTTTTACCCACCACAGGGTAACTGTCCCGCAAAGGAGAGCAACAAAGAGGAACAAGTTTACCCACATCTACATCAACTGATTCAAAAAAACCTAACTCTTTCAAAGTAAATCTTTAACTACACTTAAAATTTTTAATTGCATTTTTTCATAAAAGTAATAAAGAACATTCATAGAATTTGAGAAAGGAAAAAAATTACTCAAAAACCTACTCTTTAACATAATCATTATAAATTTGGATTTATTATAAATTTGGATGAGACAGCCCATAAAATATTTAGGCACCATACACTGCATTCAACATTTTGATCTGCTTTTTTCATTTTTGCTTCACACAGATATGGAGAGGTAGAGGCAGATATACGAGGTGGTCCCTATAACACTGATTTCAGAAATACAATTTGTAAAAATATTAATAATATAATTCTTAATCATAAAGAACTGTATGATGCGTAAATTTAGAGACACATTTAGAGTCAGTGACTGCTTAAATTTTGGACATCTGCATTTTTCCCAGTATTGCGCAGTACTCTTTCAAACGCTGTGTCAAGCCACGCAACGTGGCCCACACCTGTAACCCACACTGCTCAGGAAGGTGAAGGAAGGGTTTCGAAATGCAGGCCAGGCTGGGAACTCAGCAGGACTGTGTCTCAGAATAAAGCTTAAAATGTGGGGGGTATGTATTAAGATTCAATTTTTGATATGGCACATTTTCTCCAAATTTTTTTAAAATTTTAATTGATATTTTAAAACATTTAAGGTGCTAACTTACATATATATATATATATATATATATATATAAATACTTTTAGCTAATAAAAAAGTAACAAAATGGTAATATCCAATATCTCAAAAATCTCCAATAATGACTGGAAGGCTTGATTCAGACCTGACTCTGCTAATACCCGGCCTGTCTGCCAGCAAAAGCACTGTTCCCAGTTCAACACCAGCGCTCTTGGCAAACGCAGGTTGTCTTAAAAGAGATGAGATGGAGCACGGAATCTTGAAAGCACCTGGACATCTAAAGACACCCGAGCATTCACACTACACGTCTCAAGGACTTTGCCCACTGAGGCACGAGCGTGCAGAGAACTCTGACCATTGATGCTTACTGAGATCTTCCCACCTAATGCCCCTTGCCTTCTTTCCAGCCCTATAAAAAAGCCTTTGCCCCTCCAGATGGGCTTTTCGCCCTCTGTCTGCCTGCACCCAGGCACAATAAATTCCACACCATGTGGCCTTTACACAAGCCTGGAGATATTGCCTGGCTTCTGCCTCATGCCATTCCGTTCAAGATTAGAATTCTGGGTAAAATAAGAATGAAACATTTCAACGAAAAAGAGAACTGAATTTCATGTTTTAGAAAGATGTGACTGTAAACAATTCTCAGATTCTTTCTTTTGAATCTTGACTTAAGTGTGGCTGAAGGGCTAAGCATACTGATTCTCTTTATTTGGGGAGGCTGGTTGTTTAAGGGTCTTGCTCTACAGCCCAGGATGGCCTGGAATTCACAGTGATCCTCTTGGCTCAGCCTCCAGAGTGCCGGGATTACAGGCATGTGCCGCCACACTTGGCCATACAGTGAGGCTCTTAAAAGACTAGAGACTGCAATCAGCCCAGGTATGTGGCACATTCTAAAACACTAGAGTACAGTAATCCAAGTATTTAAGAGGCTGAGGCAGGAGGATCACATCAAGTTCAAGGCAGCCTGGGCTACAGAGTAAGTCCAAGACCAGCCTGAACTACCTTATGAGAGAGAGAGAGAGAGAGACTAACCGTCAATTACACCAAGCTGTGCACAGATCCAGGCTGTGGGAGGCTGTCCGAGCTCTTCCATCAGCAGGGAAGGACCCCAACACAAACTCCTCTGCAACTTCTACCCAGCACTTACTAACAGCAACAGCACTTTCTGGATGCTTTACTGGGTTGACCTGCAATGCTTTCTTGATAAAGAGATTCAGCAAAGCGTAGTGGCACTCATCTGTAATCAAGCACTCCGGGAGGCTGAGGCAGGATGACTGCAAATTCAAGTCGGCCTGGGCAATTTAGCTAGTCTCTAAGTTTTAAATTTTTTTTCAGTACTGGAGATTGAACCCAGTGCCCCTGCACTGAGCTGAATCCCCAGCCCCTTCTGCATTTTAAGACAGGGGCTCACTAAGTTGCCTAGGCTGGCCTCAAACTTGTCATAATCCCATTTGACAAAAACCTAGTTAGCAGTTTCTTCTTTGTAAAAAATTTTACTATTTGTTCCTCAGAGTTATGAAAAAAAGCTATTATTAAAAAAGACCATCAGATGTCCCCAAAGAACAAAGGGATATGTTTCAAAGGTTCTGAAAGTCAGAGTTACACCGGGGTCACTCAGGTGAGAAGCGTGAGTCAGAAGCTCAGCAGCTGGAGAGGTTTCACCTCCTGCCTCAGCCTAACTGAAGGCTGGGGAAGAAGCACAAGTGGGTGACACGGCCGAGGCCCCCACGTACCCTGACTACTCCTCTGAGTTCCATAGTCTACTGGCCAGTGGGCAACAGAACCAGAAAGAAGTGACTTAACTGTTCAGATACACAGTCCTCATCGTATTCGCTCAAGAAGTACGGAATTAGAACAACCCTCAGGCCTTGCTTTTCTGCCGTACTACTTAATGACAGCACAGGGTCTTCGAATCAAAGTCCCCAACAGCTGTGAAACCCACGTGCATCTCCAGGGCTGGCTGGAAAGGAAAAGAGGGGATGGCACGTCCTGGCTAGCACACAGGTCCCTTGTGTTCCCGCGTAGGGAAGACTAAGCCCAAAATGCCAGAGACAGTAGGTACTCCTCTCCCCTAGCCAAACCGTAAGGGCACCCAGAAGGCTGAGCGACACGGAGCTCTGTGCTCGCTGAGAGGGCCTGTGCATCAGAATCCCATGGGATGTTTCAAAAGGCACAACTCTGATGCCAGGCATGGCGGTGCACCTGTAATCCCAGCACATGGAGGCTGAGGCAGGAGGATGGCCGGGGGTTCAAGGCCAGCCTGTGTGGCCTTCACGGTATGAAATGACTGCTATTGATGTCCTGGCTCCACAGTAAAGATGGCAGCTTCATGAAGGTCCAGATTGTCATGTGTTCAGCGTCTAACACTATGCCTGACGGCATCCAACACATGGTTGTCAAAAAAAAGAGTAACTAATCCAAAGTCACAGGTTTCTGTAACTAGTTCTTCTCAACTTTGTGAATTTACTTAACTTCTCTAAGACTCGGTTTTCTCAAAATATAAACTGAATTAGACATAATCTCATTAATTAAAAACAAACAACAACAACATAGAAATCCCCCCTTAATTGCAGGGAGTCCATTCCAAAACCCCCAAGGGAGCCCCGAAATCACAGATGGTGCTGAACCCAGAGTCTGTGTTTTTCCCTACACATATCTCAGTCAACATCCTCCTTACTGAGGCGAAATACCCAACACCCAGTGTTAAAGGAGGAACTGTTTATTTGTTTACAGTTCCTACTAGAGGTTGCCGTCCATTGTCAGCTGGCTCCAAGGCAGGGTCATCTTGGGCACATGACAGAGAAGCAGTTCATGATGGCCAGAGGCAGCAAAGCAACAAGGGACCTTAAGAGGGTCTTTCTGCCCCCTTTATCTTATCCAGGCTACTTAGGGCAGGTAGCACTCACACCTTTAATCCAAGTGCCATGAATCAATCCCAGCTTCACACAATCTAGATCCAACCACCTCTAAAGGAGCCCCACCCATGACCTCGTGAGGCTTTGAGGGGCCATCTAGACACAGGCTGTAACAGTGTCCATACTCACGATAAGGTTCACTGCATAAATTAGGTGCAGATGGGGAGGGGACCAGGGAAGTGATAAGATGGGGGAGAGGAGTAAAATGGTCAAGATGCAATAGGTGCGGACCAGTTCCCCAAGTCAAGTGTGATGCTTATGTATTCCAAACACACACCACTACTATACATAAAAAAGTTTCAGGATTTGTAAGAGTTCTATGCCCACTGTTATATTAATAAATTAAACATGGAGATACAAAATAATTCAGGCACAGTAAGAAATTGCAGTAACAACAACACAGAATAATTATGAATAGGACAATAAAATGGGCCATCATTAAGTAAAAAAGGGGGTTTGTCCAACACAAGCTCCACAGTACCATCACTGTCCACCTAGCTGGTCCCAAGGGACCAGGGACGGAAGGAAGTCGCAGCAAGCTCTGGGTGAGCAAGGGGGCCCAGGGGCCGCAGACAGTGGTGCTGAATGCACATCTGTTGGGTACATTGATGCCTTTATTTTCCTACTTACAAGCAGCCTGGATAATAGACAAGCCTGTCACACAAGAAATGTTTTTATAATGACCGTCATGCTCAAAGTTAGATATTTATGTAGTTCCAACAGGATTTCAAGCAAATAAGCATTTTCCTGAAGTTTGTGGACAGAGCTGATTCAGTAGGATCAGTAAGTGCACGTCAGTAGTTACAAGTTTAACTGTCCTCATCACGGGCCTATGGCGCCCCAGGAGGAAGGGAAATCATCTGTCATGGTCCCCAGGGCCCGGCTCACAGCAAGGCACCCGCAGATCTCAAACCGCCAGACAATGCTTTAGACAAGCAGCTTCTGCTGAAATTAGCAGCAGCTTAGAAGAATTAAAGGCGAGTGTGACGGGCCATGACCTGATCCAGCCCACTATGTTCAGGCCCAGCTCACAGAATGACCTGGCCCGAAATTACGCTAAACACACCTTACTCCTATCTGCAATAGCTCTGACGACACTGGATCAACAGATATGCTGAATATTAGCAACCTGAGCTCAAAAACATGACACATACTTAAACTAAAATAATTTATTAAGGAAACCACAATTTACTGCTCGTGGCCTGTGAATGCTTATTTCATAAAGCACTTACCTTCATAAGCATCTTCAATATCTACAGTGGCAAACGGCAGGCTGCTCAGAGAATCCACAGCGCTGGCAGTAGAGGTCTCTGTTGCTTCCTCCTCTCCAGACACACTGTCACACATGCTGGAACTCAGTGGCCCTTTAGCACATCCCGAAAAGAAACACACATCCTTTAACTTGCTATTCTTGAAAATTCATATCCAAAACCAAAACAGTTCTGCTCACCAGATTCTACCCTAACATCTAGTGGAAAGCATTCTCCCATAGTCATGTAAGCAGTTCTCATACCATGTTCTGTATTTCCTAAGCCCATTTCTATGTTAACCAACAAGCTTCTAAAACTTGAGTCATGTTCTAATACACAGTAACTCGAGGTTAACTGCAGGCAGAGTCAGTCAACAATCCTTGGCATTTTTTTTTTTTTTTACAGTTAGTGTTCCTTCATTCTAAAACTACATTTTTTTTTTCTGGGTGTGGTGGCGCACACCTGCAGTCCCAACTCTCAAGAGGCTGAGGCAGAAGCACTGCAGCAAGTTTGAGGCCAGCCTGGCAACACAGCGAGACCCTGCCTGAAAAAAATCAAAAGTAACTAAATAAAACTACATTTTTTGACATAGCTTTAAAAACGAACGAACGAGGTTTAATCTTTTTGGTTTGTTTTTAATAATATTACTTATGCATGCTCATTTGCATAGGTTCTAACCTTTGTGGTTTCTCCATAATGACTTTTAAGTTGTTTCTCTCCCTCACTATATATAACAGTGAGAATTCAGTTAAATACGGTGTACCATGGCTCTAATTGTCCATTTCTGGGAATTCAGTTGTAAGAACCAAAAGTTTCTGTAACAGTTCTCCCACAGTCACACGCTAATATGAATTCATACTTCACAGCTGGTCTGTTTTGTTAGGGGTGGGAAAATCACATACATCTTGGGAGCCAAGTAAACTGCTAAGAGCTCACTGCTAAGTGGATCGGTCACCAGCCTCCAGTGACAGACACAAGTGTCACCTGGAATCAGGCTGATCAGGTTCCCGAGATGCTTATATAATTTTTACTCCATCTATTCACTAAAAGCTAATCTACCTTTAAGCTATTAGAAAAATCACTGATTTCCTTTTGGTATAGTTCTCTATTTTTTAATGCAATACCTGCAAAATATATTCCATTAAGAAAATGGCTTACAGCATACACTGTCGAAACTATCGAACGAGGTCATGTTTAACATGTGTGCCCAAAACGTGAATGTTATTGCAGTTTGAGTCATCTCTACTACCAACATACACACTTGTTTTCTGGATAAAAGGAAAGAGCAGTAGCAAAACTTTTTTTTAAATCAATCAAGTTCAACATTAAAATAATAGTACCTTCTTAGTGGTTTTTTAGTTTTGCTTTGTTTTGAGACGAGGTCTCACTGTGCAGTTCAGGCCGGTCTCGAACTCATGGAGATTCTCCTGCCTCAGCCTCAGGTCTGCTGGGATTACAGATGTGTGCCACCATGCCCTGGGCTCCTTATGTTACTTTTTGTACCAGGAATGTAACTCAGGACCTCATGCTTGCCAGGTATGCGCTTATACCACTGAACTGGTCCCCGGCCTCTTACTGTATTCTTAGTCTAAGCATTGGGCAACATGAAGTGGCCCATTTAACAGAGTGACATGAAGTGGTCGATGCTAGCTCTGAAATCCTTGCATCACAAACTACAGCCTGTCCCTGGCCCACGATAGTTGAATTTAGGTCTTTTCAGCCTTGCAAAGCTATAAAAGCAACGTGCGTCTCCTAGCAACTTCATTTGGGATTTTGAATTCTGACTTTTTTCTGGGTGAGTGAGAGTGAGAGGTGGAGAGATCCTATAGTAACTTTATCCAACTGCAACCCACAGCTTTCAGGCAGGGAAGGGCTAAAAGAAATCCCAGCACTCTGGGAGGCCGAGGCAAGAGGGCTGCTGCTTGGGCTACACCGAGAGTTCAAGGCCAGCCTGAACTAGTCTCAAAAAACCAAGCAACCAAAAGCATCTCCCTCATCTCTTGTAAAAATCCCCGCGTCTTACATTAGAAATGCATCTCTGAAAGGTACACCACCACCCCCAGGCCGGCGCCTTCCGCTTGTCTGACAACTGCAAACCCCTTCGCCCTAGGTAACGCCTATCCGCCTGGCCTCTTTCACTGTCCTTTTCCGAGTGTTAAAGCATGAGACTCCGCAGAAGAGCGGCGTTCCCTGACGCGCCCCGGGCTCCTGTGTCCGCGCCAGCCCTGGATCCAGGACCCGCACAGCTAGGCGGGAGCCAGATTCCGGGCGGTCACTCCCCGACCCCAGAGAGGTCCCGCAGGAGCCGGGACGCGTGCCTGGAGGGCGACACCGGTCCTAGGAACGAAGGCGAACCTTTCTGAGGGTGCTTTCCCCCCACACCAGCGTGGGGCGCGGGTGCCTGGGGACTCTGCGCCCAGGGTCAGGGCTCGGCAAGGAAACGAAAGTGAAACCCAAGCGGGGGGAGGGGCGCCCCACTCCGGCCGCACGGCTCGGGCACCCGCGAGCGCGTCCCCGCGAGCAGCACCGAGCGCCCGCCGGGCTCCGCACCGAGGCCCCACGCGCGCGCGGCCCTGCCACCCGGCCCAGCGGCTCACCCGCTCCGGGGCGCTGCACAGCGGCGGCGCGGCGCGGGCACGCGGGCCGGGGGTGGGGCGCGGCGGGAGCGGGGGCGAGGGCGCGCCCGGGGGCAGAGGCGCGGAGACCCCAGAGCCGCAGCCCGGCGAGCAGCAGCGGCGCGCGCAGACCCAGCATGGCCAGCCGCGCGACGGAAGGGGCCGAGCGCGTTCCCGCCCCGCCCCGGGAGCGCGCCCTCTCGGCCTCGCGCGCCACCTTCCGGGCCTGGCGGGACAGGCTGCAGGAGGCCCTGGGCCTGGGGTTCCCTGAGCACCCGGGTGTTGACCTTGACACAAAGCTTTGAAACGCGCGCGGGCGCGCGCGCGCGTGTACACACACACGGTTCTGATTGCAGACTGGGGGCAGAGGAAAAGGGACCTGTATGTGAATAAGGAGCTGTTTCATCAGCTTTCCTTTAAAACAGCTTTGGAGCAAAATTTGGAATTCTAACAACGTTTTGAGAGAGAGAAATGCAACGGAAATCAACTACAGGGTCCTGCAGAATAAGATACAGATGTGGGTACAATGAAAAAAGAAAAGCGATTTACTCAGCGTATCATCAGTTAGTGCTTACTAAAGATACAGATTCAGTAGAAGATATACAGATATTTCAGAATTTACAAGATTGGCTTACAGTGGCCGCCAGGTCAGGCAGGGAAGAGCGCAAAAGGGCGGGGGATCCAGGACGCAGGCCTGCAGCTCGGGTAGGTCGCCCGTGAGTCCTAGCTGGAGGCCAGGGGTCTGCTGAAGACCCGGAGGACCTCCAAGGAGTAGGTGCCTCCAGGACACTAGCAAGCCTTCCTCTCTGCCTTTTATACCATTCTGAGACAACTCTCCCTAGGGCGGGTCTTCTGCACCCTGACCTATGCCAAGCCAGTGTACTTGGGCGGTTCCCACTCAAGTGGACACTATCAGTTAACTATCACTTAATTTTTTAAAAAATAGAAAATAACGCTTACTCCTTAGGGTGTCATTATTTGTTTGTTTTTGTTTTTAATGCAAACAAACCCAAAACAAGCAAACTAATGCCTGCAGTCCCAGCACTCTGCTGCAGTGAGGCCAGAGCACCACCAATTCAAGCCTCACCCCGGGGAATTTAGCAACCTACCAAGACCCTGTCTCAAAACAACAACAACAGTAACGGGTTAAGTAGCTCGGTAGAAAGGCCCTGAGTTCAATCCGCAGGCCTTAGGACTGGAACAAAATAGACAAGAGGATGATGGCACATGCCTGTAATTCTAATGCCCTGGGAATGTAAGGCAGAATAGGATCACGAACTCCACTCAGCTCTGCGATTGAATAACTTACCAAGATCTGTCTCTAAGTTAACATATGACTGGGGATGTGGCTCATTGGAAATGTCCTGAGTTCCAGCTGCAGTACTTCAGGAGGGAGAGGAGGGGGAACAGAGGGGAGAGGGAGCTCATTATGAGGGGGTCGATTTCCACAGCCATAGCATTGACGAGCTGCTGATGAAGTATAAGAGGGTCTTCTGTCTAATATGTGAATGCCTGAGCTCCCTGTTGATATTGTGCAGGTTGAGATAGGCTTTTTTCTTAAGGAAAAATCTTCTAAAAGAAATGTAAGTAACTGGTACATAGGTTAAAAGTTGGAAAAATTGTTCCACATTGCTGAGACGAGATACCCAACACCCACAATTTAAAGGATAAGAGGTTTAGTTTAGTTCACAGGTTTAGTGGATTCAGTCCATGGCTACTTAGCCATGCAGAAGCGTCATGGTGAAAGGGCCTGCAGAGCAAAGCTGCTCAGTTCATGGTGGCCGGGAAGCAGCTGGGGGAGCAGTGTCAAGAGGAAGGGGCGGGAACCACACACAGTACCCAAGGGCCCACTTCAGTGACCCACCCAGACATACCCAGAGGTTTGCTTTACTAATCCCTTAGCTGGCTTCCAGGACAATCAGGTTAAGACCATGGAGAAGAGGGGCAGCCATGTGTGGTGGTACACGTCTGTAAACCAGCACTCTGGGAGGGTGTAGCAAGAGGATTGCAAGTTCAAGCCCACTCTGGAAAATTTACTGACTTAGCATCACCTCATCTGAAAATAAAAAATTACAAAAAGGACTGAGGCTGTAGCTCAGTGGGACGACCCCTGAATTATTATTGCTATGCAAATAACAATAATAATGGGGAGGCATCTGTGGCTTTAAGAGACACCAGAGTATCACCTAAAAAATACTTTTTCCAAAAGTGTTTGCACTTGGCTTGGTGTGAGGGTAGTACATATCAAACTCAAAGCTGCTAAGGCCGTCAGTGTAAGTTCCATTTACCAGAAATGCATGAAGCTAGGAGAACAAGAAAAGTAACAAGGGAAGGAAAAAATCAGACCAATTTAGCAGGTATGACACTCTGTAAATAATTGCCTTGGACTCCTCAAAGTCTCAGTGGGTATTTTCCTCTGGGAACAGTATGGCAGCTCAAACTCAAACCCTTTCGATCCAGGCATTGAGAACATAGCAGGGCTCTGCAGTGAGTTAAGAGGAGGGATGGACATGACTAAAGGGGGATGGGAGGTGTGCACTGGATTAGTAAGGCCTCCCTGAGTGATGCTGAAGAGGCCGAATGTTAGCCTGGTTCTTTTCAGAAAACAAGCAAATTCCTACAAATTTATCTATTTAATTCATATTCAGTATTTATCAGTTCTGTCACCTTCTTTTAAAAAAATACCACTAGGATTTGTACATCTTGATATCAGTCTGCTGAGTTCCTACAACCTTCCCACAGTCTCAGGACTTCTGACCAGTAGGAAGTGCAGTTCATTCACTTCCTTAGTGAACAAAAGTGGCTGACTGCTGTCACCGGAGACCAGCGCTGTGGTGATGCCCGGCTGGGTGGCCTGTGACTTCGACATGGGTCAGGTGCCCCACCTGGCTCCTATGCTCCTTATGGCCGCCCTGACTCACCCTTTCACCAGCTTGCCTGTTTCCCACATTAGAGGCCTGTCCTCTCTCCATCTCCATCTTCTTCCTTTTGTTGTCATTGGCCACCGTGAACGGTTGCCCCTCTGCAATGAGCCACCCTGCCTTCGAGCCAGCAGATTGTGGACTGAAACCTCCACAAACTGTGAGCTAATAAACCTTTCCTCTTTTATCTTTTAGTATTGGATAGTTTGTCTCAGTAACAAGAGAACAGTAACTAAGAGAGATGATTTTAAATGTATTTTGATGATGTTTTAGATTTTCATCTTTGAGTAACATTTTATTCTGATTGAAATTTTAATCAAGATGTCAAGCTTTTGTTTTTTGAAACTACTTGGTCATAGTATGTTGTGCATAATCCCCTCTTCTTCCCTTGATCCGAATGTGTTTCCTGCCTGCCATGGCATGGACTGTTTCTCCTCTGCCAAGTCCCTGTTGTATGCCACCCTGCCTTGGAACCAGTCAACTATGGACTGAAACTTCTACAAACTGTATCATTTCTTCTTCTAGGTGCTGGGTATTTTGTCCTAGCAATGATAAAGTAATTAAAGACATCATAGTAAGTTTTTGTTAGATAAATTTTTGTAACCATCAAAAAAAAAAAAAAAAGAAAAGAGGGGACTTCCTGGAAGACAGCAGCAGAGAAGGAACCTTTCTGAGATTTGGTGTCCAGAAACTGGACCATAGCGATGTGAGGAAAAGACAAGAGAGGGAAGTGGATCCCCCAGGCCTCGGAGGGACCTGAAGTGAGAACTGAAGCCCATGGGGAGAACAAAGAGAGAAACTTCAACAAAGAAGGAGGGGGGAGCAGCACCTTCTCCCTCAGTCAGGACTTAGTTCTTGCAGCAAGTGGTTGAAACCTGCAGACACACGGTAACCACTGGCAATACCAGACATCTCCACAGAGAGATGCAGCTGCATAAAGAGTGGACGCGGAGGACTGCACTACTGACAGTGAATGCAGAGGGATTAGACATCCTGTGGAAGAGGGTGAGTGGCCAGGACCCATCTCAAAGAGACAGCTGAGCTCAGAACCCAGAACAGCTGCTGGCTCCATCTAGCAGCGCCCAGCTGAGTCCAATCCCTCAGAAGGTGCACTGATGACTGCCGGCTGAGCAGGTCTGTTTCCAGCCTCGTGATCAGAACTTCAGGGCAACTGAACTTCAGGGAAATAAAGATGCAGGCTCACTGAGATTACCTACTACCCCACCACAAAGCTCCTGCTGGCTTGCTGGGATAAATCAACATGGACCTGGACTCTGTCTCCACATGCTGTCTACCAGTGACAGCAGAGACGAACATTGAAACAGACATTTAATTTTCTCTCTTTCTCTCCCTTTTCTCTTTCATTGTTTGATCTTGTTTTTATGTGAGTGTGAATGTGGTTTCTAGCTTCTTTGTCATTGATATTTTGTTCTGTTCTTCCTATTATTTCTTCCATCTTTCTTTTCTTCCTGTCTTCTGCACCAGTTTCTCAAAGTTTACATGATCTGTTTTGTCCTCCAGCCTTGTTTCTAATCTCTTCTTTTCTTTCATTTCTCTATTTTTTCCCCTAGCCCTTTAAAATTTCCTCCCCTTTGGCAGATCAAAGACTTATTGACTGCATACAATTTTATGATGTATTCTAGATTTTGTTATAGGACCACAAATCTAGTTCATACAGTTAAAGATACCAGCTTAATGCTTATCTCAGTTTGTCATTTTCTAGGCTGTGTTTAATGCTATTGTTACTGCTGATTGCTCCACTTTAGCCACAGTGACATAAATGCTCTAACCAGCAATTCTTCCTGCTATACCAAGAGTGAGATTGCCTAAGGGTCATAGAAAATATGATGGGCCAGTGCCAAAGAACCAAGGGCTGGGGCAAGCAGGATGAAACTTCTCAGCCCACATAAATTTAGCAGGCAGGATCTTGCAACAGACTAAAAGCCCAAAAGCCTGGAAGATAGCTCTGAGAAGTAGTGCTTTCCTAAGGATTCTAAATACTAGCAATAAATCTACTCACCATCTCCAATCTACAAGTATCAATCCAGGAATTAAACTAAAAGGAGGAAGAGAAGGAGATGAAGAAAAGAAAATGAGAAGATACTTAAACAAGATGCAAACACAGATATCTAGTTCACCAAAGGCAAACACAGAGGGCAATAAGAAAGGACAGTTTGAAAGCCACCTACCTGACCTCTCTGAAGAGGTGACAACAAAACAAATG
>PVJX010016840.1:0-39533 GCA_004027295.1 Dolichotis patagonum
CATGTATTTGCATTGTACATTTGTGACTGGTTTGGATTGATGGTGTCAGTGCTACACCCTCCTAAGGGGTGGAGCCAGGATGTTATGTAATGGCAGGAATAAGGTGTGTCTCTCACGCGCAAGTTCCCACTTGCTGTTTGCAGCCACCATGAACTGTGGCTCCGCCATGCCACCCTGCCTTGGAGTCAAGTGAGTATGGACTGAAACCTCCAAAAACTGTAAGAAATAAACCTTTCCTTTCCTAAATTTGGGCATCAGGTATTTTGTCTCAGCAATGAATAAAAAGTAACTAAGACAGCCCCTAAAATACAAGTGTACAGTAGCTAAATAGGGCCAGTAGTAAAGCTCCCTCCAACTAAGTGTAAGACCTTGCTAAGTCTGACAAGAGTGAGGGTGACCCCTTCCTACACACAGAAAACATCAGGCAGAGTGAGGAGTGTGTCGAAAAGGATTCCCCCAACTTGAAGAAAATCAAAAGGGCTTATGAGACAGACAGGCACACAATAGGGACACAGTAGGGCCTCAACCAACACAAACACTATAGACAGAAAGACTTGATAACCTGGAATAACCTGAAGATAAAGTACTAGCAGGAACTAAAAGATGACATACATCAATACTACTAGGCTTGTCAGCACAGGAAGAATACAGGACTCACACAACAGGCTCTGCAGCAGGGAGTCAGGTCACTGGCCCACCGATTCATTGTGGGACCCAGAAACTGAACAAACATCAACCTTACAGTAGGTCACAAAGATACACACTACCAACAGTTCACACTAATGGGTCTAAAGAATCAAACACTAACTTGAAAGAGGAAAATGGCAAAACAAAAAGGCAGAATGCAATCTCAAACATCCAGTCCAACAGGTGCAATTACAGGAGACATGGAAATAGAGGACTCCAAAGGTAACACAGCAGAAACCTCTGAAAATATAGCAAATGAAATAAAAAAACAACTCCATGAGGCCATAGAGGAAATCAAATTAGAAGTACTCTTCCAGGTAAAGATAGAAATAACAACCTTAGTAAAGGAGTCGCTGAGCACAGCTAAAGAAGAAATAGAGAAAAAGTACAGGAACATGGGTAACTTATTGAAACCTTGAATGAACAATGTAGAAAACAAGCAGAATTCATGAAACAAACTGAAAGAGACATCCAAGAAACAAAAAATTCGGTTCAAAGCATGCAAAACCATTCAAATGAAGCAGAGGATTGGATTTTGGACATTGAGGACAGGATTGCAATTAGTGATAATGAAAGGATTGAACTTTTAAAAATAACAAAGAAGCATGAAGTGAAAATCCAGAAGCTTCAAGATGATGCCAAGAGGAATAATATGAGATTAATAGGTATTAGTGAAGATGCTGGAGTCAATACAAATGACATATGTAAAATATTCACAGAAATAATAGGAGAAAACTTCCCAAACATGTGGAAAAATCTGATATGCAGATAAATGAGGCATACAGAATTCCAAACAGTCACAACCAACACAAATCTATACCCAGACACATAGTAATTAAGATCTCAGATATACAACATAAAAACAGAATACTAAAAGCTGTTAGAGAAAAGAGACAAGTCACCTATTGAGGAAAGCTAATTAGAATCACAGCAGACTTTTCAGCACAAACCCACAAGTCAAGACGTGATTGGAATGAGATATTTCAAGTGCTGAAAGAAAACAACTTTCAACCCAGACTGATGTATCCAGCAAAACTTTCATTAAAATTTAATGGAGAAATAAGATAATTCCATGACAAAGAACAACTGAAAAACCTTACATCCACCAAACCAACCCTAGAAAGAGTGTTGAGAGACATACTAGACAGAGATAAAAATGACCACAATCCACAAAACAACAGAAAGAAACCACCAGGTAGGACAAACAATTAAATAAGGGGGAAAAGCAAAAAGCAAAGTATTGGAACATAACATGGCAAAGTCAAGCCAGTATATATCAGTGATATCCATAAATGTAAATGGCCTCAATTCAACTATCAAAAGAAATAGGTTGACAGAATAGATCAAGAAACAGGATTCCACAATATGCTGTATACAAGAAACACATCTGACCCAAAAGGAAACTCATAGATTAAAAGTCAATGGATGGAAAAGAGTATTCCATGCAACAGGAACTCAGAGAAAAGCAGAGATAACTATTCTATTTGCACACAATGTGAACTTCAAACCTAAAATGATTAAAAGAGACAAAGGTCACTACATACTTATAAGTGGCAAAATTCAAGAGGAAGAAGTAATAATTTTAAATATATATGCACCAAATACAGGAGCACCCAACTATATAATACAGATACTAAAGGACATAAAAAACCAAATACACAAGAACACAATCATTACAGGGGACCTTAACAGCCCACTGTCACAAAGATATAGGTCAACTAGACAAAAAGTCAGCAAAGAAGTAATAGAACTGAGTCACACCTGTGAGCAACTGGACTTAGTAGATGTTTACAGAGTGTTCCACCCAACCACATTGGAATACACATTCTTCTCAGCTGCACGTGGGACATTCTCCAAAATAGACAATATATTATCCCATAAAGCATTCTTAAGTAAATGCAAGGGTATTGAAATTATCCCATGCATACTATCGGACCATAGCGCACTGAAACTGGAAATTAATGGCAAAAGAAATTGCAAAACCTTCATGCATACATGGACATTAAACAACAACCTTTTAAACAACCAGGGGGCTACCGATGAAATTAAGGAAGAAATAAAGCAATACCTACAATTTAATGAAAATGTGGAAACCACCTATTGCAATCTGTGGGATGCAATGAAAGTGGTCTTAAGAGGAAAATATATAGCAATAAATAGTCATATCAAGAAAATAGAACAAGCACAAATAAACAAACTAATGCTTCATCTCAAGCTATTAGAAAAAGAAGATCAAGTTAAACCCAAAGTTCATAGAAGAGAGAAAATAGTAAAGATTAGAGCAGAAATCAATGCAATCAAAACTTAAAAAAACAATACAAAGAATTAATGAATAAAAAACCTGGTTTTCTGAGAGAATAAACAAAATTCACAAACCTGTAGCTAACCTTATAAAGAAAAAAAGAAAAAATCCAAATCCATGCAATAAGGATGGAAAAGGGGGAAATTACTACAGATCCCATGGAAATTTGAAAGATCATGAACACCTACTTTAAGAATTTATACTCACATAGAGAGGAAAACACAGAGGAAATGGACAGATTTCTAGAAACATGTAAACTAACAAAACTCAACGAAGCAGATATAGCCATTTTGAATAATTAAATATCAGCTATTGAAATTGAAAACATAATAAAAAACTTACCAACAAAGAAAAGTCCAGGTCTGGATGGATTCATGGCAGAATTTTACAAGAAATTTAGAGAAGATTTGATGTCAATACTCCTTAAACTCTTCAATGAAATTGTTAAGAAAGCAGTCCTCCCTAATTTATTCCTGGAGGAAAGCATAACTCTTATACCAAAACCAGAGAAAGACCCAACCAAAAATGAGAAATATAGGTCAGTCTCACTAATGAACATAGATGCAAAGATTCTCAATAAAATACTGGCAAATAGAATGCAGCAAATCATCAAGAAGATTATACATCATGACCAAATGTAGTTCATTCCAGGAATGCAGGGATGGTTTAACATACACAAATCAATAAATGTGATACACCATATGAACAGAACCAAAACAAAAACCACATGGTCATCTCAATAGATGCAAAAAAAAGCTTTCAATAAAGTCCAACACATGTTCATGATAAAAACCCTTCAGACACTCGGAATACACAGTGTCTACCTTAACCTGATAAAGGCCATCTATGACAAACAAATAGCCAACATTATACTGAATGGACAAAAACTAAAAGCTTTCACTTTAAAATCAGGGACAAGACAAGGATGTCCACTATCACCACTCCTCTTCAATATAGTTCTGGAAACACTAGCCAGGGCAATCAGACAAGAGAGAGAAATAAAAGGAATAAAGATAGGAAAGGAGGAAGTTAAATAATCACTATTTGCAGATGACATGATACTCTACATAGCAGACCCCCAAAACTCCATTAAAAGAGTGCTAGAGGTATTAAACAAATTCAGCAGTGTAGCTGACTACAAAGTCAATGCGCAAAAATCAATAGCATTCCTGTACACAAACAAGAAACTCACTGGAAGAGAAATTATGGAAATATCGCCCTTCACAATAACATCTAAAAAATGAAATACTTAGGAATCAACCTGACTAAAAACATAAAAGACCTATATACTGAAAATTATACTATGTTTAAAAAGGAGATTGAAGAGGATATCAGAAAATGGAAAGATGTTCCATGCTCTTGGCTCAGAAGAACCAACATTGTGAAAATGGCCATACTCCCGAAACTGTTATACAGATTTAATGCAATCCCAATCAAAATACCATTGACATACCACATGATCTAGAGAAAACACTCCTATAATTCATTTGGAACCAAAAGAAACCTTGAATAGCAAAGGTAATTCTGGGCAATAAAGACAAGGCAGGAGGCATCTCAAGTCCTGACTTGAAACTGTACTAAAAAGCCACAGTGATATAATCAGCATGGTACTGGCAAGGAAATAGACCTGAGGATCAACGGAACAGATTAGAAGATGCAAGTATAGGTACAAAGACACTCAGCCACCTGACATTAGACAAAGGGGCTAAACATGTTCACTGGAGGAAGGATGGCCTCTTTAATAATTGGTGTTGGAAAAACTGGCTCTCCACATGCAGAAGACTGAAACTAGGTCCATGCCTATCACCAGGCACAAAACTAAAGTCTAAATGGATCAAATACCTAAACATTAAAACAGAAACACTAAATCTACTGGAAGATAGGATAGGTAGAAGTCTTGGAGACATAGGTGTAGGCAGAGATTTCATGAACAAAATGCAAACTGCATGGGAAACACTTCAGAGAATCAACAACTGGGATCTCATACTATTGAAAATTTTCTGCACTTCAAAAGAAATCACCAGCAGAGTGAAAAGAAAACCCACAGAATGGGAAAGAATTTTAACCAGGAACCCCTCAGAAAAAGGACTTATATCAAGAACATATAAAGAATTGAAAAACATCAAGCCGCCTAAATTCTAAGACCCTCTCCAAAAATGGGCATCTGAGATGAACACTCAGTTCTCAGATAAAGATATACAAATGGCAAACAAATACATGAAAAAAGGTTTACCATCACTAGTCATTCGAGAAATTCAAATTAAAACAACTTTGAGATTTCATCTCACTCCTGAAAGAATAGCTGCCATCAAGATATCAACTGATAACAAATGTTGGCGAGGCTGTGGGGAAAAAGGAACACTGCCCTACTGTTGGTGGGGGTGTAGACTGGTGCAACCACTATGGACATCAATATGGATAATTCTCAGAAGACTAGGATTCGAAGTTCCATTCAATCCAGCTATTCCCCTCCTGGGTATTTGCCCAGAAAAACTGAAAAGTTCATATCACAGTGATATATGTGCACCCATATTCATAGCAGCACAATTTGTAATAGCTAAATCTTGGAAACAACCAAGATGCCCATCAACCACCGAGTGGATGAAAAAGATGTAGTATTTTTATACAATGGAGTGTTACTCAGCTATGAAGAAAGATGATCTTGAGGCCTTTATAGGTAAATAGACAACTTGAAAATATCCTCATTAGTGAAATAAATAAGAATCATATTTATAAATATCACATTGTGTCTCTAGTGTAAAAAGTAATAAGAACTGTAGGAGTAATAAAACCCAAAATGTGTACTTGCTATTGTAAAAACAGAGAAAAGAGTGTGCTCTAGAGGATATAATTGCACGTATGTTTAAGTGTGTAAGATGAATGACCATATTACTGTTTTTGTTATATCATGGAGCAGAACTATTAACAGTCTCATTGCTTGAATATGTATTGTGTATGTTTTAACTTTGTAACTTGAACAACTATTTCCAAGATGACTGTATGTAAATTATCAAGTAAGAAATCATCTTAGTATTTCTTAGTATTTTTTGTTCTTTTCTTTTTTTACCTTGGAATTTTGTATTGTTTCTATCCTTTTTTCTATTTTGTTTGTTTTGTTTTGTTTTCTTTTTAAATAAAAATTTTTAAAAAAGAATACTCAGTAAAATACTAGCAAACAGAATTCAACAAATCATTAAGAAGATTATATGCCATGACAAAGTGGGATTCATCCAAGGCATTCAGAGATGGCCCAACATACACAAATCAAAAAATGTAATATACCATATCAAAAGAACCAAAGCCAAAAATCACATAATCATAACAATAAATGCAGAGAAAGCTTTTTTATAAAATCAACATTCATTCATGATAAAAAGAATTCCTAGAGAATCCCATCAGAATTACTAAAAGGAATTCCTACAGAAAATCAGCATATATGGTCAGTATCTCAATCTGATAAAAGCCATCTATGACAAAACAACAACCAATACTATACTAATTGAACAAAAACCTAGAGCTTTTACTTTAAAAATCAGGAACGAGATAAGGATATTCACTGTCACCACTCCTTTCAATATAGGTCTAGAATCACAAATCTGGTTCATATGGTTAAAAGTTGCAAATTAAAGGTTAATTTGCTTTGTTATTTTCTAGGCATTGTTTGATTCGATTGCTATAATTATAGCCAAAATTAATATAATTATTTTAAACAGCTGGTAGTACATGACTGAGACTAAAAGTCACAGATTATGTGGTGGCACACTGCCAAAGATCAAGTGATGAGGCCAAATAAGAAATAAATTCTCATCTCAAACAAATTGAACAGGTAAGAACTTCCAACAGACTCAAAACCCAAAAATCAGCTAAACCTGGAAGATAACTCAAAGAAGTTGTCACATAAGGATCCTAAATACTACTAAAAAATCAACCCACCATGGGCAACTTATTAAGCATCATCCCAGGAGTTAAACTGAACAGGGAGATAAAATAAATTGATAACACTCTTAAGCAAAATGCAACCCCACACATTTCAATTCACCAAAGGCAAATCCAGAGGGCAATGAAATGGGACAATCTGAAAGCCTCCCACCAGATCTCTCTGAAGTGGTAACAAACAACAAAGCAATTGAATGAAGCTTTGGAAAAAAATGAAATCAGAGATAATGTCTCAGATAACTACAGAGACGACCAAAATACACATCATGCTTAGCAAAATTAGTGTAGGCACAGACAAAAACAGTAGATGAGCTTAAGAAAATTATAGGAGCTCAACATAGAAAAGAAATGGAATCCATAATTCAAACAGATGTCCAGGAGAATAAAAACTCCACTGAAAGTATTCAAAGGAGATTAGGCCAATGTGAGGACAGAATCTCAGATATTGAAGATAGGCTTACAGTTAGCCATCATGAAAAGCAAAATTTCTCAAAAATAGCAAGGTACTATGAGAAATCAAATCCAGCAGCTGCTAGATGAGACAAAGAAGAATAACTTAAGACTGATTAGAGTCAATAAAAATAGTAGATAACACAAATGATATTTAAAACATATTCATAAACATCATGACAGAAAACTTTCCTAGTAGAGAAAAAAGAACTTGACATACAGATAAATAAGACATATAAAATTTCCAATTAAACATGATCAAAAAAATCTGCAGCCAGGCATATCATATTCAAGATTCCAGAACTTCAACACAAGAATACAATACTAAAAGCTGTTAGAGAGAAGAAACATCACCTATAAAATAAAGTCTATCATAATTACAGATGACTTCTCAGCACAAAATCTCAAGTCAAGGAAAGCTTTTAGTTAAGTACATCAAGTTCTAAAGGAAACAATGTTCAACCCGTATTGATGTACCACACAAAACTATCTTTCAAAATTGATGGAGAAATAAGATACTTCCATGACAAAGAATATCTGAGAAAATTTATGATCACCAAACCAGCACTTCAAAATATTCTGAAGGACATTCTAGAAATAGATAATAAGAACTACACCTCCAATAATCTCAACAGAGGGAAACAGGGAAGGCAAACAATTAGAGGGCTGGAGGAAAAGCAAAGGAGCCAACAACAGGAAAACAGCATTACAAGGATAAGTCAATATCAGTTATAACTATCAATGTTAGTGGTCTCAATTCATCAATTGAAAGACACAGACTGACATAATGGATCAAGAAGCCAGAACCAACAATCTGCTGCATACAAGAAATACATTTATTTCCAAAGGAAATTCATAGACTGAAAGATAAAGGATGCAAAACAATACTCCATGTGACAGGAACACCTCCCCCCCAAAAAAGAAGAGATAGCTATTCTATTTGCAGACAACGTGAATTTCAAGACAAGACTCATTAACAGAGATAAAGTCATTACATTGTTGTGAAGGGAACAATCCAAGCGGAAGAGATAACAATTATAAATATGTATGCAACAAATATCTGTGTGCCTAACTCTATAAAACAATTCCTAACAGACATGAAAAATCAGATAAGTCTTAATATAATTGTGTTGGGTTACCTCAGTGCCCCACTATCACAAAGACAGATCAAACTGAACAAAAATCAATGATGAAATATTAAAACTAAATCAAACTTTTGAACAAATGGACTTAGTAGATGTGTATAGAGTGTTCCATCGCACAACATCAGAATACACAGTCTTCTCAGCTGCACATGGGACATTCTCCAAAATAGACCATGTGCTGGCTCATCGAACATGCTTAATGAAATGCAAAGGAACTCAAATTATCTCATGCATACTATCAGACCACAGTACAATGAAATTGGAAATCCATACCAAAGGAAACCACAAGAACTTCATAACCATATGGAAATTAAATAGCACCCTACTGAGCAAACAATGGGCCACATATGAAATTAAAGAAGAAATTAGGCAGTTTTTACAGTTGAATGATAATGACAATACAACATAGTAGAACTTGTGGAACACAATGAAAGCAGTCTTAAACGGGAAATTTATAGCAGTAAATACTCATATCAGGAAAACTGGACAAGTGCATATAAACAATTTAATGTTTAACCTCAAACTTCTAGAAAAAGAAGAGCAGGCTAAGCCAAAAGCTCCTACAAGGGAAGTAATTATAAAAATCAGAGCTGAAATTAACACATTGAAAACTAAAAAAAAAAGTACAAAGAATTAATGGATCATTGAGTTGGTTCTTTGAAAGATTAAGTAAAATTGACAAACCCTTAGCCAACTTTATCCAAAAAAGGAAATAAAAAACCCAAATCCATGCAACTAAGATTGAAAAGGGTGAAATCACAACAGACCTTACAGAAATCCAGAAAATCACATGTACCTACATTGAAAACTTGTATTCTAATAAGATGGAAAATACAGAACAAAGGGACAGAGTCCTAGATACATATGAATTACCAGAGCTGAATCAAGAAGATATAAAAATCCTATATAACCCAATATCAATAAGTGAAATTGAAGATACAATTAAAAACCTATCAATGAAGAAATGTCCAGGCCCTCATGGATTCACTGCTGAATTCTATAAGGAATTTATAGAGGCACAAACACCACTACTTCCAAGCTCTTTAATGAAATGGAAAGTGAAGCAATACTTCCAAATTCATTCCTGGAAGTAAGCATTTCCCTGATACCAAAACTAGAGAAAGATCCAACTTAGAAAGAATTACAGGCCAATTTCCCTAATGAACATTGATGCAAAAATTCTCAATAGGATACTGATAAACTGACTGAAGCAAATCATCAAGAACATTGTACAGCATGATCAAGTGGGATTCATCCCAGGTATGTAGGGTAGGTTCAACAACATAGATCCACAAATGTAGTATACCATATTAACAAATCCAAGGGCAAAAATCATATGATTACCTCAATAGATTTACAAAGAGCTTTTGACATAGTCCAGAACCCATTTGAGATTTAAAAAAAAACCTAGAGAAAATTGAAGTAGATGGTCTCTATCTCAATCTGATCAAAACCATCTATGACAAACCAATGTCATACTAAATTGACAAAAACTGAAAACTTTCTCTTTAAAATCAGGAGCAGGACAAGGATGTCCATTGTTTCCACTCTTATTCAATATAGTCCTGGAGCAGCTAGACAAAAGAAAGAAATAAAAGTAATAAAGATAGGAAAGAAAGTTAAATTATGATTATTTACAGATCACATCATACTCTTCACTGAAGGCCCCAAACACTCCACCAAAGTCTATTAGATTTAATGAGTAAATTCAGCAGCCTAGCTGCATATAAAGGCAGCACTCAAAAATCAATAGCATTCTTGTACATGAATAACAAAATCACTGAGAGACAAATCAGGGAAACAATACCTTTTAAAATAGCATTTAAAAAACTAGATGCCTAAGAATTGATCTAACAAAAGATGTAAAAGACCTCTACAATGAAAACTACAGTACTCTGAAAAAGGAGATTGAAGAGGATATTAAAAAATGGAGACAGTCCATGCTCTTGGATAGGAAGAACCAATATAATGAAAATGGCCATACTTCCAAAACTTTTGCACAGATTCAATGCAATCCCAATCAAAATTCCAATAGTATATCTTGCAGAATTAGAGTAAGCAACCCTAAAATTCTTATGGAACCAGAAGAGACCTAGAATAGCAAAGGCAACTCTGGGTAACAAGCGTAAGACAAGGGGCATCACAATCCCTGATTTCAAATTATACTATAAAGCTACCTTAATAAAAACAGCATGGTACTGGCAAAAATACCAGACACAAAATCAGTGAGCAGATTAGAAGATGCAGAAATAACTCCAGACACACTAAACCACCTTATCTTTGATAAAGGTGCCAAACACTTTCACTGGAGCAAAGATAACCTCATTAATAGATGGTGCTGGAAAAACTGGCACTACACATGCCAAAGATTAAAACTGGACACATATTTCATATCATGTGCCAAGCTAAAATCAAAATGGATCAAAGATCTTAATATTAAAACAGAAACATTAAGTCTTCTGAAACTTAGAGAAAAATTTGTGCTAGTATTGTTCAGACAATTGAATGAAGATGTCCTGTTCTCTGGGTGAATGATTTGGGAACGACAATGTACAATGTATGTACCATGGTTGCCCCCTCACTGACATGTTTTGAAATTTTGTTTTAGTTGTTTTTTCTTTTTTCTTTTTCTCCTTGAAATCAATTTGAAAAAAAGAAATTATATTGCAAACCTACTATAATAAAATCAGCATGTTACTGGCAAAAAAGAAGATCTTAAGGATCAGTGGAACAGATTAGAAGATACAGAAACAACCACAAACAATCTATACTACTTTATTTTTGACAAAAGGTCAAGTATATTCACTGGAAGAAAAGTAGCCTCTTTATTAAATAGTGCTTAAAGGGCCAAGGATTTAGCTCAGAGGCATAAGTGCCTGCCTGGAAAGTGCACATTCATGAGTTTGATCCCCGGTACCAAAAACAAAAAAAAGTCCTTAAAAAATGGCTCTACTAACCAAAGACTAAGACTAGACCCATGTCTATCACAATGAATTAATTAAAGTCAAAATGGATCAACGATGTCAACATGAAAACAGAAACAATCTACTGGAAGAGGAAGTAGTCTTGAAGACAGGTGTAGACAGATTTCTTCAACAAAATTCAAATTGCACAGGATATACTTCAAAGAATCAACAACTGGGATCTCATCTTATTAAAAAGCTTTTGCTCATCAAAAGACATCACCAAAATGGTGAAAAGACACTTCACAAAGTGGGGGAAAGTTTTAGGCAATTCTCTCTCAGACATTGAACTTCTGGACATGTCTATAGATCATATAAAGAGCTAAAAAAATCAGATCCTGAAATTCAAAGACTCACTCCAAAACGGTCATCTGAGATGAATACACACTTCTCCGATGAAGAAATACAAATGACATGTAAATATATGAGACAGGTTTATACTTGTAAAATGAAGAAAATCTCTCCTTTGGACCTTTTGTGTCTAGGAAAATGGGAAAGATGTTGGACTCCCTATTAGCTACCACTGAAATGACCAGTTTCTTTAAAGGGAAGTAAGAGATCCTACATAAAATCCTAAGAACAGACATCAAATCTTCTCTATTTCTTTTTCTGAGTTCTCTACTTTGGACTGTGTATTAGATATGTTCTGATTTTCTGCTTTACAAATATAGCAGCCATACAGACAATTAATTTAGCTTCTATAATTGATTCAACAAAGATGGCATAGTTCTCAACCTTTTAGATTAACACCAATAATTCCCACCCTATGGCATTCATACTCTTGAGTATGAGATGAACTTTTCGATTCACTTCAAAGAATTGGATATAGCAAATAATGTGATGACACTCCCCAGTTAGGTTTTAAAAAACCTGTGGTTTCTTTGTTAGCTGTTATATGTGATTCTCTCTCTTCAGTGTCTCACTGTGGGGGAACACCATAGATGTCATCTTTTGTCTAAAGATAGCCCCATGAAAATGCATCTGTGGCAAAGCTTTGAAGACTGCCAGCAACCATGTGAGATATGGACAATGTACAACCTTCCAGTTGAGAATCGAAATGACTGCAGTCATGCCTGACTACTCACTTGCAGTTCCATAAAATATCACAAACCAGAATCATCCAGCTAAGCTATCATGAGATTCCTGATCCTATTTAGCTGTGAGATAATTCCTAGCCACTAAATTTTGGATGCATTTATAATTAATACACTAATTTGTTACTCATGAACTTGGCTTGTTGCGTAGGGAATCTAGTTGAGTCATACAAGTAGTGTTTGAAGAGTAGGAATGGAAAAATTGCAATTGATATCAAAAGGCATTTTATTTCTTGAAGAGATAGAATAATACATTAACAAATCTTTGTATGACAGAGAAATAACACCAGAACCCTTCTGAATGTGACTATCAGCCTCACCACCAAAGATAACTAATGCTGTTGAGTTCTTTAATGGTTGTATGATTCAACGCTGAGATACTGAGTTTATCTTGAAGGAAGAATACTATGTATTTCTTGTATCCAAGGCCCCTGATCAAAGAAGAGAATTATGACTATGACCCAGGGAGTCTGGCTCCAGAACTACATTCAATGTATCTTTTGAGTTATTTTGTAGAGCATAAGTTAGAGGCTGGAGACTGATGTAACAACAGGAAGATGCAAACATTTACATCCTTAACCCACCCCTTGAATTTGAGCCATTAGACCCACAGGTTTTCGCCTCTTGTATCTAAAAATAATTCAGGTATGTTTTGCCACTTTGAAGGACATGGCTGCTGCCATCACTAGGTAAATGAAGTGTCTTGCTATCTGAGAAAGGAAGTGCTTGGCTAACACCCTCTTCCCTGTTTGTATAAGACAGGGACCCAAATAAAGAAAAGATAAGAGAAGGGCAAAAGATGTCAGTCCAGCAGGTGATCATTTAGGGCTTCTCGCTACACGCCATGAGTAGTTTTAGATTTCCAGAGAAGAAACAAGGCTCTCCAATACAGAGCAATTATAGTTCACAGCCCTATGGCCTGGCTGGTTTTATCAATCTGGCAGTTTAGGGTCAATGCAAAGGACATCCCCAGCACCTGAAAAAAGAAGAGGAAGTGTGAGGCTGTCATTAAAGTCATTTCACTCACAACTCTAAAAATTGTCTTCAGACAAAAAGAAAACATCTAACATATGGAGATAATCCTCACTATCACTTCCAGTATCCTCTTTAATAGTTCTGTCTTTTAGCTTAAGGATAGCAGTGTATAAAGATGTGGGGAAGATGATAGCAACATAATGAAGTATAAAAAGTTGGAACAATTTTGTTTTGTTAAAAAGTTACAGAACTTCTGCTACTGTTATGGGCAAGTTCTGTTTCCTGAACTCTGCAGTGAGTTGTCTCCCCCTTGCTCTGGCTTCTTTGGTTTCCAAGCAGAGAAATATTTTGCTCTCAGCTTCTTGATTAAGCCTTAAATAATCTGTGATATACCCAATACTTGGGTAGAAAAATGTTAGATATATCACACAAAAACAAAATAATACAAACTACTCTCAATTCACCCTTCATTTGTCAAACTTAGCACAGAAACAAAGAAATGGCTACAACTCTCATAATCAATTATTTCTTAGAATACAAGGTCAAATTTCTCATGAGTGCTATTTCAGCATCACATTCTTTTTCAGAAGACTTGAAAAGGGATGAAAGTAGGGTTTTGCCTGAGTAGCTTTTGATTTATCTGGGAATCACTCTTCACTACAAGGGTGAAGTTGGATAAATAGATATTCTTATAATTCATTTTCTGTATGCATTAAATCAAATTTGTAATAGCACCATTTGCTACTTGACTGGGGAATTCATATACTGATAAAGTAGATAATATTTATTATTTACCTATTATGTACCTAGTACTGTTCCAAAACTTTACATGACTCAACTAATTTAATTCTCACTCTATCGCTAAAATAAAGCTCTTACCTGGATCATACATATACAGATGATAATGATTCCAATATACAGGAAATTGGAATGAAACCACTCTTGTGTTTTCATATAGCAACCCTAGGAAAAAATTACAGGTACAAGTGATACTATTCTGTAATTCAAATTTTTGAGGATTATTTGGAATGGTAATTTATATTTTGTCTTATGTAATACAAAGATATTTGAGTCATATATTATATTTTTATTTTCTATGGATAAATAAAGAAACCAGTGTAAATTAGACAATACTAAATTGGAGACTTTTCTGGTGGTACTGTCAGTGCAATGGCACTTAATGTAGAAGTGCTAGATCCTTAACCACAGAATTAAACTAGCTCCCAAAAGGTAGGTTAACAATAGATGTCCTTAAGTCAGACATGGAAGCACATGCCTGTAATCCTAGCACTCAGGAGGCTGAGGCTGGAGGATCATTGCAAGCTTGAGATCAGTCTGGGCTACAAAATAAGTCCAAGGCCAGCTTGAAATGCATATTGAGACTCTGTCTCAAAAAAGATAAAAACAAAACAAACCAAAACAAAACAAAACAATAGGTGTCTTTGTGTTCTTTGAACAGTCAGTGCTCATCTAATATTGAAAAACATGATATAGGTTATGCAATTCTAGGATTAACTTGCAGGTCAATAACTAGTAAGCCTATCATAGCCTTACCAACTACCAAGACACTGTTGTTTGGTGTGTGCTCTTATTTCCCTCCATAATCCTAAAAAATTCTGGATTCTCAAATCACCTCAGGAGGGGATAATATGTGGTAAGGACTGGATCTTAGAGATTTAGTCTGATTGGAGGATGAATTTTATGGTTAGAAGATAGGCATATTCTTTTAGCAGTTAAAATGACTATCACCCAACCCCTCACCCCTTCATTTATGATTCATCTCACTAAGGGTCTGAATCCCACCATCTCCAAATGAGTAGAGATATAAGTAGCAGGATAGATTTCCTAATTCAAAGATATGAATATTAAGAACTTTGCCAAACAATTACCTTGACTCCTTGTTCTTTAGGGCAAGATTCTGGTGGGTGCCCGCTCCAGTCACTTGTGTGATTTACACCACAACAATGCAGCTAAAAGCCAAACTCACCAAAACATGATGGTTAGATTGAAAAATGAGAAACAGAAATAAAACTGGAGCTTAGCAAAAGAGTGGCCATTCAGATATGACTCTGTAGCAGAAACTCTAGGATTGGTCTACTCCATGGACTCCTTAGAACAAAGTCCTTTCAAATCTGTGATACCATTTTATTCACATCAGATCTCTGTGAAGTAGAGAGATTAGATTTAATTTATTCACATTTTATCAGCACAAATTGTGTAGCCATGGGATTTTATAAGGGGAGATCAAGCTGACCACATCTAGATTTACCAACTAGACCACAGATGGAAATTCAGCAGAGATGTCTTGTATTATACAATTGCTGGTTTTGGTAACCTTTTAGAAAACAGGTAAACTAACCTAGATTATGATTTATTTAGGTTTTATTCATGTCTTATTATGGCTGAAACAATGAGCTACCCAAGTTGATAATGGATGAACAAGAAAACAAAGATAACTTTGCACCAACCAGATTGACTACTCTCTCCTGTTTTTATTGCCAAGGAAATATTCTAGACCTGAGGGTTACAAACAGTGGACTGAAACTTCCAAGAAAAGAGTACTCAATCTCAGGGATTAAGGCTGGGAAATGCAAGCTGGGATTATCTGAGGAGAATTCCATCAGTACTCACAATTGACTGGATGGAGTCCCATGCCGCCTTCGTGCTGTTGTCTAAGTAGTAACGGTGGATGCTCTCAGTCAGGCCTTCAGCAACATAGCTATTCAGCTGGGTAGGTTATGTTCCAGGGAAGAAAGTATTGTAGAAAGCAAGTTAGTTCAAGGAATAAATAGGGTATTGAGATCACTTCTCCTTCCTTTCCAAATGTTTTCCTAAGAACTATGAAAGTAAGAGGAGAGTGTACTATAAGTAAGGCAAGAAGTGCTGAAGATAAGATAGCATTGAAGTTAAAAGTATGCAATGGGCTCTTGTCTTTCCAGAACTGTGGTTTTACATTGGTAGGAAAGAGGTGATTAGAGCAAGGACTATCCTTGAGCACTGATACATTCTTCATGACAAATGAACAAGGAAAATACTTAGAAGATAAACCTGTTTTACTGTTCTTTTCAATCTCCTTTCAAGGAACACTCAAATATAATAACTTTTATAACATTTTTCTTTCCCTAGTTACAATATATCCCTCTTTGTACCATCCTCCACTTGATTCCTATCTCTATCATTGAATTTATTCTGTACTACACCCTCTTGACTTTCTGCAATATGACAATGGTGTGTGCTTTTAATAACTTACCTTCTGTTCATGCACAAAAAGCAGAATGGCCAAGATCACCTCAGTAAGGAGAATAATCAGCAGCAGGACAAAAAACTTATAAAAGAAGAGACATATTGATAGTTATCTCAGTGTCTGACCCACGACATCCACCCAAGGAAGATACAGCCTGGTTTCTGCACATAGGTAGGGTGTTCCTTTTTCTGCCTTGTATACCTTTCTTCTTTTGTATACCTTCTCTTGTTTTATGAGAAATACGTGTTCTTTTCCCATAATTGCATTATAAAGGGTAGATCATCAGTCTTGTGACTTTGTTCTCTGTTGTCCATTATGCCCACAAGAATAGCAGGTGCATAATACATATTCAACATTATCCATTGAATAAACAAAGCATTTATCACCTACTGATGTCAAACTATCGAAACAGTTGAGCAAAAGACAGCAAACTAAAGCATGTCATTTTATTTTTATGATTGGTATTTTCTACTAGATCCAGGCTACATGAGGTAGAAGGATAAATGGTGGTGAAAGTTGAGAGACAGCCTATACCAGTTGGAGAAAAGAGAGGCACTATTGTGGTTTAGATCTGGAATGTATCCCAAAACTCTCATGCATTTAGAAGCAGGACTTTTAGAAGGTGATGGGATCATAGCTGTTTTCAACTTACTGTTAGGAATTGGGGCCTAGTTGGAGGTGGGTCATGGGCAGCATAACCAGAAAGGGTATATCTCCCTCTCCAACTGCTTCCTCCTCTCTATGCTTCCTGGCCCCTCACCTGAGCATGATTCCTTCACAGTAGTATAGGCCTTTCCATCATTCTTTTGCTGTTTCATTCTGGCAAAGATGAACTGAAACTCCTAAAACTGTGAGCCAAATAAACCTCTCTTCATTTAAATTGTGGGTATTGTATATTTCATCCCAGTAATGAGAAAATGACTTACAAGCTGTAATCATAGTCTCAACTCATTTTTGCTCCCAACTTTAGATGATTACTCCATTTATGCCATTTACACAAGAATAGTTTTTTCATTTATTTCTTTCTCCTTTTTTATTGCAACATCAATTTTGATTCTTCAAACTCTATCCCATGTCTTCTATCACCTATCATTTTCCATCAGTCTAAAAAATATCTGACAATGGAGACTGTTTTTCTTTATTATTATTCTTTACTTAGTTCTCATTTAATTGTTGATCTGCAAGGGAAAGAAGATTAACCATATAATGTAAGAAAGAACCAAGGTGATCAGGATTACAGAGGCACAGTCCTACCAAGCTCTGTCCTGGGAATACCAGAGATATATAGCCTCTTCTTTCACAAAGTTTGCAGACAAAACCTAGGTCTGAAGGTGCTTTTTAGGAAGGTTACATGACAAGGAATAACTGAGGATCTCTAGCACCTCTCACTTTTGATCACAATGACTGAGGCTGCAGTCATCACCTAAGTCGAGTCACTCTCACTATAGAGTGAGTTGGGCATATAGAAGTTAAGGAAGCATCCTCTGCTGTTTGAGGAGGGCCGTCATGCTTAGAAAGGTCTAGTGATTATTTTTCCATCAGTTAGCAATTCTAAGTAAGATCCTAAGTCTGTTCCAAATTAATAATTTAGGCAGATGGATGATGCTTGACTTCAACCAGAGTTAAAAAAAAAACAAACTAAATGCTGCAAAGGGAATTTTAATGACATATCTTTATTAACATATGTCAAGGAAGATAGTAATGCCCTCTCCCACCTATTTCTAGGATCCCAGTCAGAAACAATATATTATTGGTCTGAATAGTCTTGGCCTATTTGAAGTACCAGCCTCATAATTTCTCTGTGCCTATAGGTGATCTACCAAGGACTTTCTAGGACTTGAGGCATCATTTCCCCTTTCCATGGTTTAGAGCACCACAAGTTTTAAGGACTTACCGACATAAGCAGACACTTATTCTCCTTAATAGATCCCATGCAGCCCAGAAAGGCGACCACCATGATAATGGAGCCCACAATGACAAGAATATTCCCCAATGTAAGGAAGGGTAGTTTATGGAAGAGAACTCCAAAGTTGTTGTGGATCAGGAAGTAGATCCCAAAGCCCAAAATGCAACATCCACAGAGCTAAAAGGAAGAATCCAATAACATTCTGAGTTAAAGTATAGTTCTTTAGTATCACCTGATTCACATTCTCAATTTCCTGAGTTCAAAATCACCTCCTTCTATGGATTCAGTCAAGACTCTCATTAACAACTTTTTCCAGTTTCCCCTAGTCCTAGAAAAGAAGAAATTCCTGTATTTTCACATGAATTCTCACTCAGATCTCACCCCACCCACTTCCAGATACCAAGGAAAGGTCACCCTGTGAGCCAGACAATACTTCCACCATATGCAAACTAATTTTATTCTTCAGATATCCTACTCTTTATCCCTCAATTACCTACACATGGTTTCCTTTTGGAAACTAGAGCCTTGTAGAGGAGATGATTCACTTAAGGAAGCTCATCTTTCTCAGCAAAATCTATAGAAGCCAAATTTATAAGAATCTTCTTATAGGCACATGTGCCCCAAATCATCCTATATATAGAATTCAATTGTTGAAGTTGACACACTGAAACCATCCCACAAAAGGTGACTTCATTTTAAATCAGCTAGTCTACCAAGGTCCCAGAGGAAAAAACATTCTAAATATCTAAATTTTCATCCATTTCTCATCTATAGCTGTCAGCTGAGAGCAGCAGTCTAAAGACCCGAAAGAGAAACAATATCTCCATTAATAATAGCACTGCTATCTTTTGGATTTGTAAGCTTATCCTATGGCAGGATGGGAATAAGGAGGAAATTATTACTCTTTTTCTTAGATTTGGTATGCAAGACATGATCGAAATATATATGAGTCTCATTTCATGCTAGACTATTATTTTACATTTTTATTTATTATTTTTTGAGAGAGGGTCACACTTTATAGTTCAGTTCAAGCTGGCCTTTAACTCACTATGTAGCCCAGGTTGGCCTTGAATTCAGGGTGATTTTTCTGCCTCAGACTGCTAAGTTCTTAGATTACAGGTATATGCCATCAGACCGGGCTCATGGCAGACTCTTTAGAGGAGAAGTAAGGTGAGCTTACTAGGGAAAAGGTTAGCTCAACCATGCTCAGGAGAAACACACTTACCCAAAAAAGCAAGTTGAAGAAAAATAGGACATACTTCAGCAATTTCAAGCTACTCATGCCCATGCTGTAATATCCTTGCCCTAAAAAAAACAGAAGACAGAAAGTAAGTGATCTGGCTCTGCAACATGGTACCACAGATGCAAAGCATACATTATTAGGGTTAAAGAGCACCAGCATCAACTTGGGTTTGAGCTTTTGCTTACCTCTGATGTTTCCCCAAACTCCTTACTTTCTTAATTTCTGAGCTGAGATACCCATTGGCTCGTTTTGAACAGTCACTTTTATTTTCCAATTCAACAAGCAATACTTAATATCAAATTAAGCACGACAGTGGTTTGATTAGCCAGTTTCTTAAATACCTCAAGATTTAAATACATGTTAAATTTGGTCTGTAAATCTCTATACCTTAAAATGAGGAGGAAACATGTCTATGCCTTATTATTTCTTTTATTACAGAAATATTTATCATATTTCCTGTTCTGCATGTCATGGAAGATAGGGCTATGACTATGCAGAAACCATCCCACAAAAGGTAAGTAGTTACTATCCTCCAGAAGATGTCAGTCTTCCAGTAGAAATAAAACAGGCCAGCAACTGCACAATGAGGAAGTAAAAACATAGCACTGATTTTTTAAAATGCAATATCATTTTTTAAAGGGGATATCTATGCTTAATATCTGTTCCTTAATTCTAGAGATACAGAAAGAAACTTTTTAAATTTTCTCAGATTTAATAAATTCCTATAGAGAGACTCATTTTAAAGCTGTACTTGAAACTAACATATAAAGCAGAACATCAGTTTATAATTTTATTTTTCCTTTTCCAGTGCAAGTGTTATTTTAGCATTCAATGGTAATTTCTTTATAGTGTCAAGGTACCCAAGAATAACCTGGTCTTGAGAGATGGTTTGTGCAAGATAAATAATCCTGGTGAACTACTTCTATTCCATAATGTAGTAAATGTCTGTTAAAAACACCATTTCTATAGTATATGTCTCATTACTTCTTCTTTTTCCTTTTATTTAGTCTTTTCCTTCTTGTCTTGATCATCAAGATGATTCTCAAATTTAAACTACTAGTTTAATCAACTTTAAATAAAATTAATACAATTATAAATGCTTTTGGATGTCCTTGGGAAATTAAAAAGGATGTTAACTTATTACACAGATCTTTGAATCTAAACTTGAATTCGCCTCTCATATATGCCACCAAGTAGCATTGTGAATTTGAAGATGGTGTTTCTAGTCAGATTTTCCTATGTACAATAGGGTAATACTTACATCTGATGGGGTAGATATGAAGATTAAGTTATCTGAAAATATAGCATATTACATGATTAATAATAATTTGAATCCATGTTTAGGAGGACCACTTGTTAGCAGGAATGAATGATGGATTTATGTTTCTCAGGCCAAAACATCTCATAGTCTAAAATACATTTATGGGTAAATAATCTTATCTTTCTTATCTAGAAGTTTTTATATCAATTAAATACCTCAAGATTTATATACATGTTAAATTTGGTCTTAGAATATTGCTACTGTTTAGATTTAATGTTCCCTCAAAATCTCATGCTTGGAGATGAAACCTAGCTGGAAACGGCAGATTAGTGGGGGTGTAACTTGAGTATATTCTTGTCCTAGTATTATAGGCAGCTGAATTAATTAGAAATATTATAGGCAGTCAGACAGGACAAACCCCTCACAGGAGCTTGTGCAGAAAACTAGATACCTTGCAACTGTGGGGGAAAACCAACACCTCCCACTGCAGACCAGATCTCAAAACAAATACAACCACACCTAAAGATAAACATCAGGGATTGATATTCTAAATAGGTTTCCATCACCTTGAGGAAGCCAGAGGAAATCATTAACTCAAACCCCTATAGGCAAAGACCCTGTTCTGTATTTATGCCCACTTGCTATATGTGACTTTCTTCCCCATTTACTCCAGATTTAATCAATTTTACCTGAATGATTACACTTGCAATCATTGCTTGACCAGAGTTCTGTCCCACCTCATGTACACCTGCTTTGCAAGTTTCCATTTTTCCCCACCTTGGTCCCACTTCACCTAGTGGTTTTGGTCTACAAAAATCTCTCAAAAAGACAGTCTTTGGCAACTCACTCAGGATCTCTTCTGTCTCTCTCTCAGACAAATTTTTTCAATAAGTATATTCTGCTCTTAACCTCTGTTGTTCCTAAAATTCATTCTTTGATTTTACAGAACACAAACTCATATCAGACATCTAGTAGTTTGGGAATTTCTTCACCCTATATCACTAGCTCCTCCTTTCTCTCTGTCTACTTATTGGCATCTATCTATCTATCTATCTATCTATGTATCTATCTATCTATCTATGTATCTATCTATCTCCTTCCTGACTGTCATGGGTTCAGTGCCTAACCCATTTCTGTCTTATAGACAGCAGACAATGAACTGAAATGATTAGTCAGAATAACACCAACAGTGTTCTGATCACTCAGGGTTAATGAGTGAAATGCTCCATAAATTCACTCATCTTGGCATTCAGAAGCACTCAGTGGAATGTCTCCTGAACATCTTACAAGCCACAGGCACTAAGCAAACAACCTAAGAGAGATGCCATGAGGTCTACAACCATTAATACTGATATAGAGGAATGAAACTCCCAACCTACTATATGTCTGGTACAAGTTCATGTTTTCTAAAATTGAAGAGTGAATTTTAGGAACAATGGAGGTTAAGAGAAGAATATATTTATTGAGAAGAGAAAGAAAGCTTCTGTCTAAGAGAGAGACAAAAGAGGTTCTGAGTGGGTTGCCAAAGATTGTCTTTCCTAAGGATTTTTATAGAGTTAAAGCCATGAGGTGAGGCAGGTCTAAGATGAGAAAAACTGAGTACTCACAAGGCAGATAGATAAGTATGAGGTGGGACAGAACTATGATCAACCAATGAGATTAATTGTTCAAGTAGAATTGACCAAATTAGGGACAAATGGAGAAGCAAGTCAGGTAGCAAGAGAGCATTCTTATGGATCAGTAACTCTTCCTGTAGAGAGTTGGGATGCTAACTCCTTGCTTCACAAGGTGATCCCTGTGTAGTTGCATTTGTTTTGCCTTCTGTCTTGAGATCTGGCCCCCAGTAAGAGGTGTGTGTTTCCTCCAAGGTCACAAGACATCTTGTCCTCATGCCAGCTTCTTCGAGGGCCTAGCCCTGTCTGACTGCCTATAATATTTCACAGTAGCTCAGCTGCCTGTAGCAATAACATAGGGGCAGAGAGCTGTCCAAGCCATTTGGAGTTCACATCTCACCACTACCTGCCGTGACTACTAGACATGCAGCTACAGGATTTAATATTTGCCTTGTTGGGTTTAAGTCTTGGTTTGGTCCAATTTCTGTTTCCTTTCTCCCATTTGAAACAGAAATTTAAATGTCTTTTATTTTAACAGGGACTCATATCTCAGAGTTTTCCTTGAGCCTCAGAGGAGACTTTGAACTTAGACTTTTCAGCCTGATGGAACTGTTAAGATTTTGGCAACTCTTAGATGTAGACTAAATGCATCCTGTATGAGATGCACGTGAGTCTTTTGGAGGTCATGGATACAACGTTATGCTTGAGGTCTAAACATCTTCCAAAATTCTCATGCTTTGAGGTGTGGTATGGGCAGCAAAGGTGGGTCATTTAGTGTGTGATTTAGAAGGGTGTATTCTCATCCATGGATATCTCTCTCTGTCTCTCTCTCTCTCTCTCTCTCTCTCTCTCTCTGTCTCTCTCTCCCTCTCTTCTTCCTGGCTGCCATAGGTTTGAGCATGGTTTTCTCCACCATGTCCTTCTATCTTGGAACCAGTTAACTATACACTGAAACCATAGCTATAATAAGCTCTCCTTGTTTAAATTGTAGATGTCACATATCTTGTCCCAGCCATAGAAAAGCTAGCTAAGACAAATGTGTCATTTGGCCATCCTCATTTCCAAATTCTACTTTTTGTATAACATATGGCAAGCAGTAAAAGAACCAAAACATTCATCCTTAAGAACAGGACCACTTGTAATGAAAACTGAATTTTTTTCCAGTTGAATTAATCCAGAATGTTTCTTGGAGTAGTTGAAGTTTAAGTTGACATATTTAAATGAATATGTCCCTTTGAACAGCTAAGTGATGGCTATCATGATTCTCTGCAGCCTAGAGCTGTGTTGTGCTTTTGAGCACTTGAAATTTGGCTAGTCTGAATTAAGAGTACTGTAAATGTAACATCTAGATTTAGTACAAAGTGATTATTTAAAAAGTTTTATATAAATTATATCTCCAATGATAACATTTAGGGCATATTGAGATAAGTAAGATATATTGTCAAAATTAATTTTACCTTTTGTAGTCTAATGAAAATAAAACAGGGGCTAGATCTACCATCTTACTTGAAACAATAAATATATAGATTTGAAAATGATGATTTATAAGACAATAGACAGAAAACAGTGAAGGACAGTGACCCCTGAAAGATGGAACATAAATATTCATTCATGAGTTCTATGATTGCACAATTTACTTCACTGCCAGTTTTAAGACAATGAGACAGGAGAATCCTGGGAGATTGCCTTGTTGAGGAAACAAAACTGAAATTCTAAGGAAAACAAGGCATCTGTGGTTCACAGGATAGAGTAATGTAGAAGACAAAGCTGCTCAGCAAATACATGTCAGAGATTTGAGGAGTACACCTGCATTAGTTTCCTGCACTGCTATAACAAAATACAACAAAATTCATGGCTTAAATGATAATAGGCTTTTTTTTCCAGTTCTGAGGTGAGAAATCTAAATTCAAGTTGCTGGCAGAGCTGTATTACTTTTCTGAAGTACACAGGAAGAATATCTATTTCTTTGTCTTCTAGAAAGTCATTTTGCTTTGCTTTTGGAAGTCATCCATATTCTTCAACCCCTTCCTCACATCACTCTAATGTCTCTTCTTATCATCATATTTGCTATTTTTTATTATTCTGTTACCTTGTTATAAGGACTCATAACTAGATGCTTTACCTAGATAATCCAGGATAATCTTTTATTTTTAAAAAAAAGCTTAATTTAATCACACTTCTAAAGTCACCTTTGCAGTAGAAGATGCAAGAGCATGATTAGGCATACATTATTGAACCTACCAAATTGCCCAATAAAAATTTAGCTCACCACTGATTAACAGATGCACGTAAAGAAACTATCCAAGGTCAGGTGACATATGAACTATGCCTGATAGTCACACAAACCTGGGACTAGTCCAGTTTCCACTAGCCAGACTGAAAAACATCAAAACTTAGTTACTGTGCACTGAGGAGTCTTGTCTTTGTAACAAAGAATGAACAGTTCTAGTTTGAACACTGTTCCAGTTCCATCCAACAGATCTTAAAAGCATGCCTCCCCAAATAAAACATTTTCCAAATAACTTAAGTACAGTCCAGAGTAAAGCACAGTAAGAAGTATAAAATACAAAAATATCCAGTACCTAATGAGGTAAAATTCACAAAGTCTGGAATCACTCAAAATACAAGTCATTCCATGCATGAAAGTGAAAAGAATGTATTTAAAACCTTTACCAGAGTTAATAAGCGAGCATACTAAAGTTACTGGATACAAGATTCAATGTACAAAAATCATTAATATTTCTATATATTAACAATTGGAAATAAAAATATACTTTCTGTATCATTTATAATAGCATCAAATACAGATAAAGCTGATAAAAGACATGAAAGACTATTGAAAACAAAACAAAAACATTACTGAGAAAAACTGAAAAAGATATGATAAATGGAGCAATATACCATGTCCATAGGTCAGGAGACAATATCACTAAAATGTTGGGGTCTTCTTCCATATTTATCTAAAGATTGATTGCTATCTGAATCTACAATATCATAGCAGTCTTTTTTATATATATTAAGAAATTAATCTAATTTCATTACTTCACATAGCTACAACATAAATGACAACACAATATTAGCATTATAATAAACAAAAGGTTAATGGAACAGAGAGCCCAGATATGGACAACTGATTTCCAACAAAGATGTACATTACAGAATGAAGGCTACTCTTCAATAAGCAATACTCAACCAACTGAGTAACACTATGAGGAAAAAAAGAATGGTTATAAAGCCTCCCACTATATCAAAAAAAATCTGAAAATGGATCCTATATGTGATTGTAAAACCTAAAGCAGTAAAACTCTAAAGGTAAATACAGGAGAAAATATTTGCAACCTTAGTTAGCTAAAGAGTTCTCAGATGCCAAAAGCACATGCCATAAAAGAATTGGTGAATTGGACTCCAAAATTGGAAAAAAGCTGCTCTTCAAAAGACATTATTAGGAGAATGAAAAAACATGCCTCTGTTCTTTTGTGGCAATAGATCTTTACTCTTTAATCTAATCTCGAATTCTAGACAGGCCGGCTAATAGCAACCCCATAGAAGCTTTTGTATGGGGTTATCTGGTAGGACTAAGTCACTTTTTGTGTTCTGAGGTCAAATGGTATTGCCAGACGTATTTCATGAGCTGGCGAGACCACTGACAGAACATTGCTATCAAGTTGGACTGATGGCTTGGAAAGGCCACGTGATGTATTTTGAGGCAGGTTGAAGTCCCCCGGGTGGCTGCTCACCCACATTGAATGAGTATGGCTAGAGGATATCCTCCATAGGGACATGAGGACTTGTACCTGCCTCTCAGCTTAGGCCTAGGTTATGCTTAAGCAAAGCACTGATGTGCAGCTGAGTTGGGTAGAGTCTGATGCTTCTCTCCTTCACAGCTAACCAAGATTTAATACAAGAACCACAACTTAGTTGGTGAAGATTACTTATTAACAACAGTTCAAAGAACACAGTGTTCCATGTAAACAACTTACTTGTCTAATTTTCAAAGTTTATTCATTTTTAAATGTGGATATTAATATTCACCCCAGATGTTGTTCTGAGGGATAAAGGAAATAATACAGGGTGACTGAGTACATGAATACCAGATTCAGAAAATACTGAGTAAGAGATAAGTTCAGAACTTACTGTATAATTCATTCTAAGGCTAACTCTGAACTTTCTAGTAGATTTTTAGGAATGAAACAGCACAGTGGCCAGAGGCTTTTTTTTTCTTAGACAGATAAAAGATAAAGATAACAATGAACCAGAGTTTCAAAACAGATTAGTAGGACAGTTAAAGTAATTAGTACATTGCATATTATTGTCTTTGAGGTAGTTACTCAGAGTACAAGATATAGGCATGATATCTTGTCCAAATAATATTAGCACAAATCTTTCTTTTCAATGAACTAAGAAAAACTATCTGTATAACTATCTTAACTATTTTGTGTGTACATATATTTTTTTTCTTTTTCCCATTCTTCTTTTCCCCTTTCCCATATCCCACTTTGTCTTTCTTTTTGAACAGTTCACAGTATCTATTGTACATTTTACATCTTATTTACTCACTCAGCTTTTCACATTAGAGATACAATATGATGTTTACACTTATGGGTCTGATTTATTTCATGTATGAGTATGGTGTTGAGTTGCATCCATCTACCTATAAAAGTCCAAAGATTATTCTTCTTTATATCTGAGTAGTACTCCATTATTCAAAACAAAAGCATATCATTTCTGTTTATTCCTCAGTTGATGAGCATTTGGGTTGTTTCCAAGATTAAGCTATTACAAATTGTGCTGCTATAAACATGAATGTACATATAAACTGTGGTATGATTTAATTTTTCTGAGACGATATCCAGAAGGGGGAATAGCAGGATCAAATGAAACCTATAATCCTAATTTTTAGGAATCTCCACACTGATTTCCACAGTGGTTGCATCAGTCTATACTCCCTTCAGCAGTAGAGAAGAGTTCCTTTCCCCTACAGCCTTACCAGCATTTGTTTTTAGTTGACTTCTTGATGGTAGCCATTTTTCTGGGTTAAGATGGAATCTCAGTGTTGTTTTAATTTGCATTTCTTGAATAACCAATGATGTCGAACATTTTTTTTTCATGTATTTATTTGTCATTTGTATTTCTTTATCTGAGAAGTGTGTATCCATGTCAGTTGCCCATTTTTTGATTGGGTCTTTGAAACAGAGAGTCTGATTTTTTTCAATTCTTTATATGTCCTAGATATAAGTCCTTTGTCTGAGGGACAACTGGCTAAATATTTTCCCCAATCTGTTCACTCTATTTGTGATTTCTTTCATTGTGAAAGGCTTTTTATGAAGGTGAGATCCCATTTGTCAATTCTTTGTAATATTTCCCTTGTAGTCTGGGTTTTGTTCATGAAGTCTCTGCCTACACATGTATCTTCAAAATTTCTACCTATTTTATCTTCCAATAAATCTAGTATTTCTATTTTAATATTTTGATCTTTGATCCATTTGACTTCAGTTTAGCATATGATGTGGGTCTAGTTTCAGTACTCTGCATATGAAAAGACAGTTTTTCCAGCACCATTTACTAAAGAGGCTATCTTTCTTCCAATGAACATAAAGATAAGGTGGCAGAGTGTGTTTGGGATTGTGTCTGTATCTTTTATTCAGTTCCATTGATCCTCAGGCCTGTATTTTTATTTTTTCCTATACCATAATAATTTTATCACAGTAGCTTTTTAATAATAATTTACTCATTTCATTTCTTGGAAATACCTTTTACAAGTTTCGTTTGCACTTTGTAAAACACACACAAACTCAAGAAGAGCCAAATAAAGGAGAGAAAAAAATGAGGAAAGACAAATTCAGATAATCTTGTAGTTTCACTCTGTCTGACCAAGGAGCTTAGTACTATCATACTAATAGCTGAATTAGGATAGAGATCATTATAACAAGGCCATTCCCTAAATAAGAAATATTATCCAGAATTATCAACAATCAATTGAAAACAGATTGTCTTTCTTATTCTAAAATATGTAGATGTATGTGCTGGAGAGTCCTTCTCCTATAGACCTGTTCTTGATGTACTCAGGCAAGCTACTCGCAGCTTAAGCAGAAATCTTTATAAAATAAGAAAAAGTTTCTTTGGTAATGCTATCAACAGCATGATTAATCTGAATCTAGTCATGAGAAAAATATTAAAAAAGAAGATATTTTATAAAATAACGAGACTTTACTCTTCAAAAGTATCAATTATATGAAACAAAAAGAAAGACTCCAGAACTGTTCAGACTAAAAGAATAAAGAGACATTGTAGTTAATGGTAATGCATAAATAGAGTTCCTTCTATTATACATAATATTAATGGGGTAGTGGGTAGAACCTAAATAAAATCTATATATTGTTAGTAGTATCCTATCAGTGTTTGTTTCCTGATTTAGATCACTATAAAGTGGTTATATAAGATAATTTTTTTGTTTGTAGAAATGCACACACTACAGTATTTAAGAGAAAAAATATCATATTAGCAATTACTCTCCAGTGAAAAAAACCAAGGAAGAATAAAGTAAATGTGATACAATGATAATATTTGAGAAATGCGTGTGTCATTTTCTCTGGTGTCAAATGCGTGTGTCAAATCTCTGGTTCTAGAGATTTAGAAATTCCTTATACTATTTTCTTTTAAACTTTTTTATAAGTCTAAATATTTGTCAAAAAGTAAAACCATCAACAAAAATTATTGAACATGAGTAAAAAAAATAAGGTGTTCTAACCCCCAAATTATAACAATTTAGGTTCCTAATGATATAAATGATAATGGCTATCTTTAGAAAAATGAACCATAAATTAATTTTAATACCTCTATATGTTTCTAATATAACATTCATGTAAGTCATGACTCAAGTTTGCTTGGATGACTTTTAAAAGATATCAGATAGCAAAATTATTTGTCAACCTTATTCTTCAATCTAGAACTTTTTAAATATAAAATGTCAAAAGTTTGGTGGATAAATATTAGACATCTGATTTGTTAGCATATTAATTTCATATCAACTGCATTTTCAATTACATATTTTATCTTGTGTTATGTTAAAATGCATGGACATTTTCTTTATGTAAACAAGAAATATTCTAATAATGCCTCTTTAGAAATCTCTAGGTAAAAGGAGTACAGTGTAGCATAGTGTAATGTGGAATAATTAATATTCCATAACAAGGGCCGGGGATTTAGCTCAGTGGCTTAAGCGCCTGCCTGGCAAGCACGAGGTTGTGAGTTTGATCCCCGGTACCAAAAAAAAAAAAAAAGTGAAATATTCCATAACAAACCAAGAGATAATTTAAATAGTTAAATAATTTTATGATTTTGGACAACTGGCTCCAACTGAAAATAGATTAGAACATTATAATTACTAACATTTTTTGGTCTCATTATGTTAATTTACTTGAAGTTAAATAATCTTTAAATTCCTTCAAAGTATCTACTTTCTTATACTGGGGAATACAGCATTCTCATTTTGTTTTTTTAAATTTAATTTTATTTTTATACTGTATGTGTGTAATCCGTAATGATTATATATATCATAGAGAGTTTCTACATGTACATAGCATATCTTAAATTTTATCTTCTTTCCCCCCCATTCCTCTGTGATCCCTCCAGTTCTTGTTCTCTTTCCCTTTTGAAAAACCTCTTTTTTCTTTTCTTCAATTCCTCTTTTTCAATCCACTTTCCTTTCCTTCCCTCCTCCTCCCTCATCTCTCATTCCTCTTCCCATATGTAAAAGATCTTTCATTTTAAATTATTATAGAAATGTGACACTTTTCTTGGCAATTCTTGGCTATGGCTATCATTTATTAATGCCCTGGCTAGAAACTCTACTGTCCCCTTTGTGAAATGAATAATCAATAGATAAGACATCTTAAATAACCCAACATAGACATTTACTGTCTCCACTCTGAGCAGCAGCCACTCAGTCTTTGGAAATGCACATCTTCCTCTTTTCTAAAACCTACTTCCAGACTGTTTTCACAAACTGATCACCAACTTTCAGCAGCAATCTTCTCCTCTGCACCAGCAGCCACATAGAAGAAGCCTGCTCTGCACAGCTGTCTGACTTCTCTGTACTACTTTGCTCCAGCATTCTGCAGCTACAGTAGCAGCTGATCCTGACAGCTACTTAAGAGCAGTTATGCAGCTCATAGGCCCAGAATGTTCTACACAATGTGAGCTGACTAAGAACACAAACAAAACCACTGTAACTGAATCAACATAGAAGTTCCTGGAACGGAAGTTGAGAAAAAGAGTGGTTGTAACTTCACAAAACCTCCACCCTTCCTTTCTGTTCTAAGGGAAAATTTATACTGAAGAGAAAGAAATCTGCCTCTTCATCCTCATTCAAAGCCACACCCCGTCAATACTGTCATGTCGACATCTGGCTAGGGATAAAGCAAGACATGTCTATTCAGTGATTTTGCCACCCACTTTCAAGTGCCAAGTAGGAGAAAAGGCTCTCTAATGCACATGATCCTCTAACTTGTTATACTGCAGTTTCTCTTGCTTACTTTCATTTTCAAAGTGCTCAAGGGTTCAATTTCTTTGACTTTGCACACATAACCTTCTGTGTCTGGAATGCCATTACACCCAGTCTCCATAGCAAACCAATACTCTTTTGAAAGTGAACTCAAGCAGTCACTCCCTTTTCCGTGGAGTCTTTAACACATTTTGAAACTCCTCCTTAATCTTGTACACATTCTTCTGCCCTTATATAAAAGAGCATATTGAGTTATATTTGTGTATTGCTGTGGCTGATCTCCATGAGAGACACTTTGATATTAATAACAATCATGCCAGTTATCTTTGTGTCTCCAGAACAAAGCAGAATGCATGGCCACTGGTATGTTGCAGAAAAGGAAAGGATGAGAAGGGACAACAAGAATCTGAGGGTCTCTGGGTAGTCAAGCATTAACCAGAGGGCATAAGAAGAAATTAAAGACCAACAGAATGTGTTCTTTCTCTTTTGTGCCTCTTATTGGTAGACAAAAGTAAGGTCATTTAAGTAGTGGTAAAAATAGCTGTGAAGGGTTGGTCTTTGAATAATTTTCTGTGCATATAAAGCCCCCCCATACTTTCATTTAAAAGCTAACTATTCTTAACTGCCCCACACAGGAAATATCTCCGGAAATCATGTTTCAGTTCAGCCTCTGCTCCCTTTTAACTATAGTTTCAAAATAGTACAGATTCCACTTAAGATTGAGAAAACAAAATATTGTTCATACAGCAGCAAAGGTTCTTTTTGGCTCAACTTTCTTCCAAAAAACTTTTAAGTAAGATATTTCTTATCTCCCACGGGAATTTCATAAGCCAAGAGTAATGGTGGGAAATTATTCCCTTTCCACCTCAACACTTCTAACACCAGAGCTTTTCAAAATGGTGTCTGGCCTGAGGAGGTATTTGACTGACATGATCAATAAGAGAATACATTAAAAATATGGTATTTATTTCCAAATTCAAAGCTTAGTAGTGCCTGACCTGTTTGGGGAATCTAAATCCTCTGCTGAATCCCAACCTCTCATTCTTAGGTGGGGGAGTGAGGTCACAGGAGAAGTTCCTATATCTATTCTAGAATATAATCTTTTTAGATTTTTATAGATCTTGGAACAAGAAATACCTGATATAAAGTTTCCTGTAGTGACCAGCAATTACTGTGGTGGTCATCAACAGTCAGAAAAAAAGCTCGACTTATAATTTGCCAACTCTTTGCAACTGCATTAGCTATAGCACATGAATTGGCAATTACTGTTGAATCAAGATTTGTGGGTTGCTTTTCATAAATACATTTAATATTATATTTATCAATATTCATGTTTTGTATGCAGTAATATGTTAATTTAGGGATGCTCTGCAGATCATATCTTTTTTGCTCTTTGAAAGCCAACATAATATTCAGTATCCTTAGTGATATCTAACCTTCACCTCTTACAGTAAATTTACATAGCATCTCATGTTATACTTTTCAGATATTCTTCCATACGATATCTCTTTACTTTTGAAAGTTTCTCAAATGAGGAAGAGCTACAACTCCCAGCTGCCTTTCTAAAGGGCTCTGCCTGTGAGTTTTCATCTCACTTTAAAAATCACAAGACCAGTCTTCTAAAGACAAAAGCACATAGAAATCTCCCCCAACTTCATCTCACACAGAAAACTCCAGGTACCAGAAACTACCATACACAGTAAGTAACTCACATTCTGTAGTAATTTAAGCATGTAAATTGCCAGACCCAAATATCAGATAATGGGAAACTGCTTAAGTTAAAGTACTTCTGACTTGATTGCCTCTTTCAAAGTTACTAAGATATTGCTGATCTTTTTTACTTGCAGCACTAAATAGTTGTGAAACAAAAGATTGTACTAGAGAGATATATGAAGACACCTAAAAAGCTATCCTACCCTATACAGAATTGTTCAGAGATTTGCACTCAAACAAGGTTAAAAAGTCATCAGTCTTACCTTTCACAGGCACCTTGCCTCAGTCCTTCAAGCAGGATTTGGTTATTATCTTTTAGCTGGCCACAACAGGACTTGTTACACAGATGTCCAGGCTATTTGTGTAAAAGGAGAAGTAAAGAGAAAAAAAAACTGTGAACGCACTGTGACAAAAGGAAACCAGATGAGATGAGGGAGGAAGTGAGGCTGAGTTTACCTTCTTAGCCTCAGAGATTCAACCCATCCCCCAAGCTTTTTAAAAGCTTCCTTTAGTAAACCACCCTAACATAGTATCTGTGAAACAAAGAATACTTGAAGACCAAGTTTGTTCAGGCACTAGTCTGAGAGGCCTGGTGGATTGTGTGGTAATTTGGGTGGTGATTTTTGTCTGGAAAAGAACAGTGACTCTCAACCAAAATGACTTCTCAGAATTTCCTGTAAAATTGTTTAAGAACAAGCAATCTTGGCCTTACCACAAGAATTTCCCATTCAGGTAGATTGATGCATGAGTAAAATGCTAAATAAATATTTATTTGTTCTCTGTACCTGAGACTTAGAAATATCTTTTTAAACATACTTCACTCCCCCCACTTCCTCCAATGGACTTCACATAATCTGTAACACTCACTTTGATTGGACATCACTTTCAGATTTCTTTGACTCAAAAGCGAGCTTGTATTTATGTGAGAACATGGTCATCATGGATGGTCCCCAAAACATAATTCCAGGTGTATCACTAGAAATGATTTGGTTAATAGAGGGAACACCAGATTGAGAGAAGGAAGATCTGGGGTTTAGTACTAGCTTTATCTCTCTGCTAGCTTTGATATCTTCAGAAAATGTCAACCTCTCAGGCTCAGTTTATTAATAGTAACATCTAATATTAATCCCACTAGTCACTGTTATATCTTCACTTATAGAAGAAAACACAACCTCAAAGACATTACATAATTTACCCAAGATTATATAACTAAGAAATGGCAGAACCAGAACTAAAACTCAAAGTTACAGAGAATGCTGTTTGGGAAACACTGTTTCAGGAAGATTTTGACAAACATGTTTCTAATTTCAGATCTACCACTGAAACTGCAACTACTGGAAGTTTTTGTTTTTAGATGGAAAAAGTCAAGGAATTTGACAACAACTCAAATACATTACTAGTCAATTGTGAAATTTACAATCAATCACTGAGCACCAATTTCTTTATCTGCTAAAGGAACAGATAAAGGACCCTCTCTTCAGTTCTCAACTTGGAAGCATGCATCTGAGAAAGTTAACTCTTTTCCTTTCTTCTTCCTTCACTTTGTAACATTCAGATTCAGAAGTAATATTTAAGGAGGGCTGATTCCTAGGGAAAACTAAGTTAAATCAAGACAAAAATTTGAGTTTTTTACTTTGTTTTTATTTCTGAGGCTTTTTTTTTTTTTGCTTGTTTGAGGTGCTAGGGATCAAACTCAGTGCCTCATGCATTCTAGACAAGCACTCTACCACTGAGATATGAGATACACTCCAATCCCAAAATGTTCATTACTGCAGAGTTTATAATAACTAAACAGAGAATATGCTACTCATTTTCTGAGACTCATTTGACCATCAAGCTGTGTGCGTGTGTGTGTGTGTGTGTGTGTGTGTCCATGTGTGGTTTCTTTCAGGGAACATTTTTCAGCATAAAAGCTACTTAGGAAATGTTATTATAAACTCTCCTTTCCAGCTCTAGAATCATGGCCTCTCACTCAGGGCTTCTGTCAACTGATAGAGGAACTGAGGAGAAACATCTTGCTGGACCCATATTTTCTCAGTTTTCTCACCTATTTTTCAATGATTGTCTCTGTGTTCTAAAGATTCACAAGTCTACTGTATACATACAATGAAACTTTCACTCAAATTCCACATGCATATGTACACTCACATGTCTTTTCGGCACTTAAAATGCAATATCTAAATTCATTTCAGTAAGCTTGGACTCCACACTAAAACATGCTCTTTTCTAGGCCTGCATCCTCTCAGGGAAGTGTTTTCTAGCCTCCTAGCTTCCCAAATTAAAAATCACGTATTCTCTTCAGTGCTTGACTTGGAAGCATGCATCTCAGAAAGTTAGCTCTTTTCCTCTTCCTCATAATTGTTATCTCTCCCACCACTTGTTATCAACCAAAAAGTTGTGTAAATCATACTAGATATTACTTAAATGCTTCTCAAATCAGTTACTTTTCTCCAATTCCACAGGCATTACACTAGGCCGTATCTTTCACATGGGTTATAGAATTCCAGTCTCCTTCAAAGCCAGCTTACAAATTTCCTCACTCTAGACAGGAAGACCTCGTGAAACAGAAATTTCATATGTCAATTTCCAGTTTAAAACTCTCAATTGACTGCTTACCCATTCCTATGTTTTGCTACACTTAATGATAACATTGCAGCATTCCTTTGAATAGTTGTAAAAAGTCAATCTTATTTTACTATTTCTCTCCTTCACTCCTTTCCTTTCCCTTCTTCCTCTTGCCCTACATCTTTCTCTCTCCTTCTCTTTTCTCTCTGGCTAGAATATATTCTCACCTCTTGATAATGCCTACTCATCCTGAGTATCTCTGTTCCTCCAAACAGCCTTCTAAACAGCACCAGGTACTCCTGCGACATGCTCATATTGCCCATATGCTTCCTCTATCTAATGCTGGTAATTAGTTTTCATTGTTTGTTTCTCCACTAGGTTCCAATTTCTATAGGTTCTATGTTGTTCTATGGATACTGAATGACCTTGCTCATTACTGCAATTTTTGGGCTTCAGGTTCCAATAAAATTTAGGAATATTTTCTCTATTTCTGTGAGGTATGCTAATGTTATTTTGACTGGGATTGGGATTTCATTAATAATTGTGTAACAATTGTATAACAGTTTTAGAAATATGGACATTTTCATTGTGTTGGTTTTTCCTACACAAGAGCAAGAAATCTTTCCATTTTCTGATATTTTCATTGATCTCCAGTTTCAGAGTACCATATATTTCAGTGTAAAGATCTTTGATTTCTTTTGTTAGATTGATTCTTAAGTATTTCATTTTTAGAGGTCATTGTGAAGGGTATGTTCTTCCTGATTTCTCTCCAGAGACTTTTTATCTATGTACAGGAATGCTGTTGATTTTTGCATGTTAACTTTGTTTCCAGCTACTCTACTGAATCTAGTTTTTATATCTGGAAATCTTTTGGTAATCTTTGGGATCTTCTATATAGAGTATATGTCATCTGCACATAGTGGTAATTTAACTTCTTCCCTTTTATCATTATTTCTTTTATTTCTTTCTTTTATCTAATTGTTCAGGCCAATGTTTCCAGAACTATACTGAATAGGAGTGAAGATAGTGGACATCCTTTTCTTGTTCCTGACTTGAGTAAAACCTTTTGGTTATTGTCCATTTAGTATGATGTTTGCTTATGGCTTGTCATACATGGCTTTTATTGGAATGAGATGAAGATCATCTATCCCAATTTTCTTCATGACTTTTTATCATGAATGCATGTTGGACTTTGTCAAATGATTTTTCTGCATCTATTGAGATGATATGGTTTTTGTCTTCAGATTGGTTAATATTGCATGTTATATGTATTGATTTATGTATTTTTATTTTAAAGAAAATGAAACTCAACAAAATAAAACAGAATAAACTAATCAAAACAAAACAGTGACAGTGGTACAGAAGTTCAAAACAGGATAATAGGAAATCAACAATGACTAATATAATATATCTTCTTATCTTCAGAATAGTTGTCCATCCCATCAGACACAGTAAAATCAAATAAAACAAAACAGAATAAAATCAACCAAAACAGAACATTAAATAAAACAAAGAAATAAATCAGAACAAAACTAAACAGTGAGAACAATGTTGGATTTCAAAAACCTATTTTGTTCCATCCCTGCATTCCTGGGATGAATCCTACTTGGGCATGGTATACTCTTCTTGACATCCTGTCTGCCAGTATCTTTTTTGAGGATTTTTGCATCTGCATTCATTAGGGCCATTGGCCTGTAGTTCTCTATTGTGGTTAGATCTTCCCCTGGTTTTGTATCAGGGTAATTCTTGCTTCCAAGACTGAATATGGGACTATTGACTCTTCTTCAGTTTCATTAAAGTGCTTGTAAAATTGTAACATTAGGTCTCTAAATATCTTGTTGAATTCAGAAGTCAATGCATTGGGGCCTTGGGTTTTCTTTGATAATAGGTTTTAGTTACATTTTCAGTTTTTTTGACTGATGTTTGATTATTTGGAATTTTTTATCTTCTTGATTCAGCACTGGTAATTTATATATACATAGTAATTTGCCCACTTCTGTTTCCTGTCTTATTAGAAAAAAGATTCTTGATGTAGGTACTGATAATTTTCTAGATTTCTGAAGGATCTGTTTTTATTTCATCCTTCATTCATAACTGCATGAGTTTGAATCTTTTTTCTCTTTTTTGATAACCTTGGTCAAGTATTTATAAAGGTAGTCAACTTTTCAAAGTATCAATTCTTCACTGATTCTTTGTGTCATTTTTTTAAGTCTCATTTGCATTCATTTCTGTTCTGACCTTTATAATTTCCTAATTGATACAAATTTTAGGCTTCAGTTCTTATTTTTCTAGAAGCTTGTGTTCAACATTAGGTTGTTTATTTGAGCTGACTTTACTTTCCTGATATGAGAATTCACCACTGTAAATTGGCCTCATAGGATGACTTTCACTGCATCACATAGTTTCTAGTATGCTATATCAGCATTATCTTTTCTTTGTAGATACTGTTTAATTTTATCTGTGATCCACTGATTGTTCAGGAGGGTGGTATTTAATTATCATGTGTTTATGGGTTTTTAAAAATTTCTTTTGCTATTAATTTCCAATTACATTGCACTATAGTCAGATAATATGCATAGGATAATTTTAGTTTCTTTATTTTACTTAAGCTTATTCTATAGGCTAGTGTTTTGTCTATTTTGGAGAGCATCCCATGTGCAGCTGAGAGAATGTGTATTCTGATATTCTGGGTGAACAGAGTGTAAAGATCTGCTATGTCCATTCATTCACAGGCTTGGTTCAGTTCTGATACTTCTTTTCAGATTTTTTGTCCACTTGATCTGTCTATTTGTGACCATGGGGTAGTTAGTTCCCCCATTACAATTGTATTACTGCTTGTTTGATTTTTCACGTCCATTAACATTTGTTTTATATGGGTGGGTGTCTGGTATTTACCACATACATATTTATAATTGTTATCTCGTTTTTAGAGTTTTCCCTTAATAAGAATATAGTGACTTTCTTTATCGCTTTTGATCAGTCTTGGTTTGAGGTACATTTTGTCTGTAAATAGAAGTGCTACACTTGCTTTTTTCTGTTTTCCTGTCACATGTTATATTGTTTTCCATCCTTTGCTTTTGGACTATGCATTTCTCTTTTGGTTAAATGTGTTTCTTGTATACAGCATATTGTTGATCTCTTCTGTCAGTCTGTCTCTTTTGATTAGTGAACTGAGACCATTTACATTGATGAGTGTAACTGATATGTATTGATTTGTCCTAGTCAGATTATGCTTCCAGTGTTGCTTCTCATTCCCCACCCCTTTGTTTAATTGCTTGCCCAGCCTAGTGGTTTTTTTTCTATTGGTCTTCTTAGAAGTGTGATATTTTTATCTCTTTGTAAAATATCCCACAGTACATTTTGGAGTGCTAGTTTTGTGTTCACAAATTTCTTCTGTTGTTCTTTTCATGGAAGTATTTCTCCATTGATTTTGAAAGGAAGTTTTATGGGGTACATCAATCTGGGTTGGGTGTTGTTTTCTTTCAGGTACGTAATTCTTCACTCCAAGTTTTTCTTGGAGTTTCTTAAGGGTTTGTGTCAAGAAGTCTGCTATGATTCTGATGGGCTTTCCTGTATAGGTGATTTATTTATTTTATCTAACAGATTTTAGTAGTATATTCTTGTGCTGAATTTCTGAGATTTTGACTATTATATCCCTTGGTGTAGATTTATTTTGGTCATGACTAGTTGGAATTCTATTTGCCTCATTGTTTTGTCAAATTCTTTTACCTTATTTGGGAAATTTTCTCCCATTACTTCTGTGAACAGGTTTTTTCATTGCAATTGTGCACTCTCTTACTCTTTCATTGACTTTGATCAATCTTATGTTCTTTGCATCATCTTGCAGCTGTTGGATTGATTTTTCATGGCTCCTTGCTCTTTTCAAATATCTTTCCTTTTGTGATTTCTAACCACAATTCTGTCTTCTATGTT
>PVJX010016841.1:7464-39631 GCA_004027295.1 Dolichotis patagonum
TGTGAAGCAGAGTGGTAGGCTGGCAGTGCCTATTTTTAGGTGAGCTGCTAAGGCTGCCACTAAGGCTTGTGTGCCTTGGGCATTAACTTCCTTGCAAGCTAGGATCCATCTCTCAAGGTCTTCACTTTTAATGGGGCCTATTAATGTCCTGCATGTGGGGGTAGCTCCTTCAAAAATCAACTCTTTATCCAGAGCATTATAAGCTCCCTCATGTTGTACCTTTCACTTGCAGGATTCTAGAACTTTATAAAGAAAGGAGGCACAGTCCTCATTAGCCCCCTCCATTAGCTTGCTCTTTGGAGTTACACGGCCGGCATGACAGCAGTTAGAAACTCTCAGGGAAGCTAGGCTTACTTGATCAAAATATTGTGGAAGACCTTGTGCCTGTATGACTGGAGAGGCATAAATCCTTTCTCCCAGAAGGCATCCATAATTGAGTACCACATTGGCTCTAAGGTTTCTCTGCCTGTTGTTCTTATTCATCTTTATACGTAGACAGCCAGTCTAGGTATTGACCACTACTAGAAATGGCTTTTGCCTGCTGTTTCCAGTCAGTGGGACACATAAGTTCCATAGTGTTTCAAGGAGTACTTGGGCAAAAGGTTCTTGGATGCCATCCTCCTTGACTACCTCCCAGAGGTGCCTTAAAGTGGTATGTTCATGAGAATACCAGGGCAAAGGGTGAGCAGGATTCTGATGTAAATTAACAAGAAACACATCATTTACCTCTTCCTCCCACTCCCAATATTTTCCCCTATTATCCTGAGTACAGCATAAGTCCTCATAATAATCATGCCATTCTGTAGTGGTAGACTGATATTTCCTATTCATATTTGTCCAGCAGTAGGATTCTCATGGATCTTTAGGCTGTAATGTAGCTCTGTCACCAGTAGGTGGTGCCTCCAGACAGGCAGGCAGGTCCTCCCAGTCAAGTTCCACTTTCATCGCCTGACAGGGCAGAGGTTTGGGCCTGTTGGCTTGTGGGGAACTTGGGTGGGGTGGGGACATTTCTCTCAGCACCATCTTTGGACCCATTGAGGGTTCAAGAGAAGGGTATATTTTCATTACTTTAAGCAGCAGAATAGATGTCCTCTCCTCATTTGGGTTTATTTGATCTTGTTGGTTCAGCAAGAGATCTTTTTCCAATTCTTGGGTAAGGGATGGAACCCCGTGGGCACCACAGTGGCACAAGTGGCAGGATCCACTAACAGCGGGAAGGCTTCCAAATCAACCCCAGTCACATTGTCTGAGCCCATTAGGCAAATTCTAATGGTGAGCAAAGTAGGTTGGAGCTCCAGGGGAAAGACTTTCCCTTCATGTGGTTCAACCACTTGGACACACTAGGAGCTGAGTCCAAGTCTGAGGGTCCCATAGGTAAGCAGTGCAGAGCCAGGGATTAAGGGGGAGAAGGATTTCCTAATACTAGGTAAGGGTGGAATAGGCAATTTTGCATTGCCTAGCTTGCAAGAGGGCAGCAAGAGCCTGTGCCTGTGGGTGCTGCTCCTTGCAAAGTGTGGGGCCCATCTTGTGGGTGGGGCCATTTACTGAGTCCTGAGGAGGCACAAATGCACCATTTTGGGCACCACTTGTGGCCATTTTGGGGCTGCAGGGGACTGGCAAGGGATGACAGAAAGACAAATCTGGAGATCAGGCTGATGGTGCAGATCTCATTTTATTACAGAAGTGCAGGAGTATATATAAGGCTGAAGAGGGAGGGTGGAAGTGAGCTTAGAGAAGGTTGGAAGTGAGTATAGAGAAGGGCAGAAGTGAGCTTACAGAAAGCGGGGATGCACTGTGGAGCAGACTCCGAGTGGGGCAGCCCTACCAGGGATGCTCTAATCAGTGTGCCAAGGAATGGGGAGTCTGAGTGTGCTCAGACTCTCTCTTCTGCCAGGGATGCCAGCTAAAGCTCTAGACCTAGACTTCCTACCATAAACTACAGTATAGATTAAATCAAATTAATAGATACTTATAGAGTGCTAATATAGCAAAAATTTACATATTGTATTCCACAGCATATGGAACTTTCTCTAAATTACACCACACTTTAAGCTATGAAGCATATTTAAATAATTATGCAATACAATCACAGCCTGTCTGATACAATCACACCCTAGCTTATCACAATGAAATAAAAATAGAAATCAACAAGAAAGAAATTACAGATAGTGACCAATCACAGAGATTTAGTAATTAATTGTTGAATGACCAATGGTTCTCTGAACATACCAAAGAGTAAAGTAAATTCCTAGAATCAAAAGGTAATGATGACACAACACATCAAAATCCCTGAGACAAAATAAAAACAGTCATAAGAAGAAAATTTATGGATGAGTTCCTACATCACAAAAACAATAATCTTGAACAAATAAATAAATCGTACATCTCAATGTCCTAATGAAAAAGAACACACCAAATGCAAGCACTGTGGAAGAAATTAAATTGTGAAAATCAGAGCAGTAATTCAATAAAATAGAGCCTTAAAGAATAACACAAAGGATCAATGGCTCAAAGAGTTGCTTTTGAAACATAAATCTTAATAAAGCCTTAGTCAAAATTTAAAAAGAAAATGAGAAGTACCAAACTAAAAAATTTAGAACCAAAAAAGGGAAAATTACAACAGATGTCACTGAAATCCAAGGAATTACTAGAAATTACTTTGAAAACATATTCCAATAAATTGGAAAATCTATAAGAAATGTGTGTGTTCCCAGACACATATGACACAAGAATATTGAAGAAAGAAGGCAAAATTTTAAAAGATTCATAAAAGGAAACAAGACTGAAGTAATCATGAAAAACTCCCAATGAAGAAATGCCCAAGATTTGGTGTACTTATTGCTAAATTTTATCAAATTTGAAGAAAAACTAACACTAAGCTTTTCAAAATTATCCTAAACCAAAAAGGAAAGTCTACTTCCAAACTATTTCTATGAAGTAATTAACCTGTGTCTATGAATCCTTATCCTGATACCAAAATTGAACAAAGACTAAACATAAAACTGTAGATCAATATCCATGTTCAGTATGGAAGCAAATTTCATCAATAACATTCTTAAAAACAAAATTCATCACTATAAAGATCATATAACATGGTCAAGCATGTGCCACCAATGATGCAATGATGTTTCAACCCATGTAAATCAATAAATGTAATATTCCACAAGATTAAAACCAAGGACAAATACCACATGGTTATCTCATTATATGTAGCAAATGATTTTGAAAATACTTAACAGTCCTTTATCCTGAAAAAAGCTTGCAGAAGATATGTTACAAGAATCTTTCCTCAGAAAGATAAAAATATTAAGTTTAAAATGCAACTGCCATCATATTGTAATGGGAAACACTGAAAGCATATTCTGCAGAATTATGGATAGGACAATTGTGTTTGCTCGTTTCACTCCTGTTCAATACAGTATTTAAAATTTTCACCCACATAATTGAGCAAGAAAAAGAAATAAAAAGGATACAAATAAGAACAGAAGGCCTGGGGATTTAGCTCAGCAGCATAAGCATCTGCCTTGCAAGTCTGCAGTTGTGAGTTTGATCCCCAGTAGCGATAAAAAAATAAAAAGAAAGGAAGAATTCAAATTCTCTCTATTTTATGATGATGTGACTCTTTACAAAAGGCTCTAAAAAGTCTAACAGGAAACCATTAAATACAATAAATTCAGTGAAGAGGTAAGATATAGAATTGCCACAAAAAATCAGTAACTATCTTATGTACCACAATGAACTTCTAAGAGAGAAATGAAAATGATTTCATTTACAATAGTTTCAATAAGTAACTAGGAATAAACCTATCAAACAAGATGGAAGACCTTTGTAATGAAAAGTACAGATCACTGAAAAACCTTTGTGCAAGGCATTAGAGAATTGAAAAATATGTCTTGTTCACATACTGGCAGAAAAATGCCAAAATGGCCACATCATCAAAACTAATCTACAGATTCTGGTCCTCCCTGGTAAAATACTAACAACATTCCTCACCAAACTAGAAAATCCAAACCGAGCATTTATAGAGAATTTCAAAAGACCCATGATAGTCCATGCAAACCTCAAAGCAACACATTACCACATTTAAGAGTATAATATAAAGCCAAGTAACAGAAACACAATGCTTTTACCAAAACAGACATGTAGCCAAATAAAACAGAAGACATAAAAAGAAACTCATTCATCTAAATCCATTTGACTTCTGACAAAGAAGGCAAAAATAAATGTTAAAGAAAAGACACTTTTCAGCAATAGCCACAAGGAAAACTATCCATTGGCAGAAGAATGAAATGAGATTTTACTCTGTACTAAAATCAGATAAAATGGATAGAAGTTTTTCCTATAAGACTGGGCACCTCACAACTGCTGGACTATGATGTAGAAAATAAGCATAAAGTTATAGGCACAGGAAAAGACTTCCTGAATAGGACCACAACAGCAAAGGAAGTAAATCAGCAATAAGCAAATTAGATGACAACTAAGTAAAAAACTTCTCTACGGCATAGGAAACAATGAACAGAAGGCACAACTGACAAAATGGGACAAAATCTTTACCAGCTACTCTCCAAGAGAGGATTAATATTTAGAATATGTAAAGAATTCAAAAATCTGAACACCAAAAGAAGCAGCATAATCATTAAATGAACAAGTGTATTGAGCAGAAATCTCTCAAAGGAAGAAATATAAAGACCAGCCCAAAGGGTTGAGTACAGACAGCAGTGCATAAGGGAAATTTAGAAGATTTTTACTAGAAAATTTAGGTACTCAGTAAGGCAGGAGGCAGATGAACACAGTTACATTAAGGCAACCTGCAGGAGTAACCCACCAAATCAAGCCCAGGATCAGAGGAGTGCAGAATGGGAAGCTGAGCCACTCAGGCATCCAGCACTCCTTCCACGCCAGGCCCACTGGTAAACATATCACCCCTGAAAAGTATCTAATGTGCTTGAAAGTGGGAGCGTGTCTGCTGAGATTGGCTCGAGCCTACACATTCTCCTCACTGGGAGAGGAACTCCAGTTAGGGAGATACTCATGGACTAGGGACCCAGTGTAACTGACAGCCAGATAATCACTCAGAGAGGGTGACTGAAAAATCACCAGCAGGCCTTTGTGAAAGTAAAAAACAAAGACACAGTCCTGCTTAGGGACCCATGGTTCAGAGAGTTGCAGGTACAAGCAGTGGTCTCCACTGATGTGGCCCTGGGGAGAAAAGTAACATGATCAGCAACACAGAATGCCATTTCCCATCATGACACCTGTGCTTCTGAGTCCGTAGAATATCCTTGCCACTGCCCATTGTTCAGTGTCTGAACATGAGACTCTCTACAACCAAGCAAAAGCTTCTAAATCCCTAGAGTCCACAGTATCACTGAGAGCACAGCCAGAGTATTGCTACATTGTGGAGTGCTGAGAAAAAGCTCAACTGAAGAGCTTGGGAAAAGAGGCACAGCCATAGGGTGCAGCATACTGTACCCATCTTGAACCTCACAGAATGAGAAGATAGAAGTGGAAGTCGGGTTTATCACAGAGGGAAAGGAGTGGAGACTGAGAAGGCTGTTAAGAAGTCAGTGAAAACTGGATACTGGACTAACCACAATGCACGTTCCTCCCCTCTAACTTCACTGAAGTATCTGATCACAGGACAAAGGCACAAACCTCTACCTATCCATGCCTGTGGAAGCATAATCAAAATCAAACAGAGCACAACTAAAGAGGGAAAGAAGAAGACTCTAGTCCATTCAGCTCCTAAATTCAAGCCACACACTGCAGGAAAGAAAACAGATCATAGGAGGGGAACCAGTTTAGTTCATTTCAAGAGAATGCAGACCTGTGATTAAAGGAAAAGCAAAATAAATCCAAGCAGTACCCTGCATACCACTCCCAGAAGCACCAGCTAATTCAGTGTCCATGACATACTCTGTCCAACAATCATCCTTTGGTGCCTGAAAGTTGATTCTTCCACACTAAGGCCAAAATTCTGTTGAATGCCATGAGGCCTACACACTACAGAGTTTAAGGGCTGAAATACACCTTGTGGTGTCCATAGGTGTTCCAGGAGATTCAGAAAGGAACTGCATAACCTGGGTGCATTGTGCAGTTAGTTACATTATAGGTATAAAATGGAGCAGGTTGTTTTGCTTCATTATGTGTTTTTTAAAGAAGATCTCACCAGGCATCTCAGATTGACCTTTAATTGGCAATACTTCTCCTTAAGTATCCCAAGTGCTGGGATTATAGGCATGTACCACCACACTTAGCTACAAAAGAGCAGTCTTTTTTAAAAAATAATTTTATTTAAAGAGAAAACAAAACAAAACAGAATAAAGGGTATCAACAATACAGTATTCCAAGGAAAAAAGGAAAAGAACACCAACAAAAAAACCTAAGAAATTATTACTTGACAAATTACATACTTACATCTTGGAAATAGTTGTTCAAATTACAAATTTAAAGCATGTAAAGTAGATATTCAAACAGTGAGACTGTTAACAGTTATGCTCCATGATCTGAACAAAAACAGCAATATAGTCATCCATCTTACCCACTCAAATATACATGCAATTATATCAAAAGGGTAAAATTAAACACAAAAAAACAGAGCAAAGCAGATCACAAGAAAGCAATGTAAAAGACATAAATCTCAAAACTAAACAGTCATAGATATTCATTCTCTATCATATTGACTCTTGTTTTCTTCCAAATAGTTGTCCATATTGTCACATACTGGGAATTCACATGAAACAACCTAGTATGGAATTGATCTGAGCAGGCTGAGGAGGGCATTTCAGGTCTTCAAGACCAGACATTAGAGAAGCCAACAATGGCTGTCATAGCACCTCTCATTCTCCTCAAAAGAGCTGTCCATACCTTAATGTGTGTTGAATCTAGACAAGTCAAAGCAAGCTAAGATCACTTTGAACAAAAAGTGATAGTTTTGCTGGACTTCACATCATGACATTATGGAATCAGCAATGGGTACTGTAGTGTCTCTTTTTCTTCAAAGTAGTTGTTCATTTCAACATGTGTTATACATTTGGTTCTCATAAACTGTTTATAAGCTCTATACATGCATGTGTCTCTACATGTATATCTATCATTTCTGTATTAGCAGGAAAAACAAAACAAAGCAAGATAAAATAAAACAATTCCTACAAAAGTATGAGGCAGAAAAGTCACATAAAACCACAATACAAGATGATCTACAATGGTTACCATGATGTCTCAGCAGTGTATAACAACATTAATAAAAACAAAGCATGGGAGATATTATAAGACTTCAAAAGCTAGTAATGATCAAACCAGAGTGGGTATCTTAGTGAATCTTGTCATCTTCAGTGTAGTTGCCTATACACTTAGACTTGATGCTATCAATCATAACAGATTTGAATAAAATCAGTCAATATAAAGTAGTAATCTAACAACCCAGATTCAAATAAGATCAGTCATAATAAGACAGTATAAGTTATAAAGGTCTTCAGATTAAGTTGATAGGAAAGTCAGGGATGATTACCATAATGTATCCTTTTATTTTTGGGTTGGTTCACCATGTCCTCAAGTCTAGTGTAAGTAGAAAAACTGGAACAGCATGTAATCCATCCAAGCAGAGAGGTAAGAATAATGTAAATTTTAAATCTTGTTACCCAATTAACAATATCCTCTCCCTACCTTTTTTAGACAATTCCTCCCCTTTCACTCCCATGGGGTGCACTGCTTGTTTTGGGTACCACTGCCTCCCTATATAGAGCATCTAAATGGACCCTATCTCCTGATCTACTCTGCCTGTGTTTCTCTGTGTTATATCAAGGCCCTATATACTAGATATTAGAGCCAATCTTCTCTGCCTCATTTCTGCTATTCTATTTTTCTGCAATTGTTCGTCTATTTTTCTCTTCAACTCCACTGTCTGCCTCGTTCACTGAGGCCTCTCTGCCACTGTTCCTGAAATGATCATATTCTTGTTCTCTCTCCCTAGAATGTCCTTCAGTATTTTTTGTAGGGTTGGACTGGTGGTCACAAATTCTCCTAGTTCCTTTTTGTCATGGAAGCATCTTTTTTCTCCATTAATTTCTAGAGAGAGTTTTGCAGTATACATCAATCTGGGCTGGAGTTTGTTCTCCTTCAGCACTTGAATTACTTTATTCCACATTCTTCTTGAACTGATGTTCTGTGTAGAGAAGTCTGCTGTGATTTTGATGGGGTTTTTCTTTATAGGTGATCTGTTTCTTTTCTCTGATGGCTTTTAGTATTCTGTTCTTATATTGAATTTCTGGGATCTTGATTATTATGTGTCTGGGTGTAGCTCTGTTTGGGTTGTAGGTGGCTGGAGTTGTGTATGCTTCATACCTCTGTATATCATTTTTTTCTATGCTTGGAAAATTTTCCTTAATAATTTCTGTGAATAGCCTTTTAATTCCTCTGATTTGATTCCTGCTTCTTCATTCACATACTTTATTCTTGAGTTATAGATCCTCTTGTCATCTTCCAGTCTTTGTATCTTTACTGCCTGCTCCCTTGTTATTTTTAAGAGATCTTCCCTTTCATGACCCCGCATTGCAAGCCTGTGTTCAATTTTTGGTAGTCTATCTTTGGTTTCTTTGAAGCAGTTTTCCCAGCTTGCTATGGAGTCTAGTTTCCTGATAATCTCTTTAAATCTGCTTCATGAATTCTAGTTTTTTTCCTTATTTCTCATTAAATTTTTCTCTCCTTTTGTGTTCCTCCATTCTTCTGTCTGTGTGTTCTTGAGAGGTGCCCAGCCCTCCTTTTATTAATCTACTTATCTCTTGTTTAATTTGAATTAATATTTCAGTTTTGGTCCCGCTTACAAGGTCCTGAAGATATCTCTTTATGTCCACTAATGCTGTGTTTGATGTTGCATTTTTGCTGCCCTCAATCTCCTTTGTATTTACCTCTCCTGGATCAATATTCTCAGAGTTGTGGTCTGGGAGTTTTTTTATTTCTCCCTTTTGTCATGTTTTTTGTTCCTTCCATACAAGTGTACAGTGTAATTCCCAGACCCTTTTCTTGTTGGTTAAGGCTCCTGTAGAGGGCACAGGCTAGGAGCTTTAGCCCTCTTCAATAGGTTGTCAGAGATTAGAGTTCAACCTAAGTCAGTGTGTGCTAGCTCCTCCCCTCCGGGCCAGTCAACCTTTGCAGGCCTTCACTGCATCAGTGTGCACCGATCTAAGGAAAGCAATTTGTAGGGACTTACTGGTTCCCTGCCAGTGGTGCAGCCTAGTCCAAGCAGATTCCACCAATCTGCTTGACAAGGGGAGCAACCAGCTGAAGCTACTTCCTTATGGAGTTAGGGCTGTCCTGCCCAAATTTAACATGTCATCCAGTCGGTTTCCCCTTTCCTGTGGGAGGGTTCTATTCCCATCACTCACGGTGTGTTGATGCCAGTCCCCGAGAACTGAATGGATCCCCGACCTCCGACTTCAGCGCACCTGTGGTGGGAATTCACAGTGCCTCTGGGTGGGTCACATGCAGGCTTGGTCTGGGCAAGCTGCATGCAGGGCTGTTCAGCTCCATGCTCCAGTGGCTCAAGCCAGTCACTTTGGCGTGGATCACTTGTTCAGATCGGGCAGGAATTCAGGTGGCTCGAGGAGGGCACCATGCTCGCTGATCTTAACTTCTCTTATGGTAGCCCCAGGACCTCATATTCGAGCAGTTTTTTGCACTTTAGTTTCTTTGTGCATTGTGAGAGTCCATCTCTCTCTGTGTGGGGCTCTCCAGGGTATTTTATTCTGGAATTTGAGCTGTCTCTCTCAGAGAGGATCTCTCTTCTGCTAACTACCAGTCCACCATCTTTTTTTCTCTCCCAAAAGAGCAGTCTTAAACATCTGTAGAGATTAGAGGGGCAACTGTCTCTGCAAAACAAAATAAGCCTGAAAGTGGTCAGCAGCCCAACAGAGAAATAATTGCCAAGGTAAGCTGTGCTAAATTTAAACAAAAAACAAAACAAAAAAAGGTACCAAACAAAAACTTTAGTTACTGTAATCTGAAAAAGCAGACTGTATGTGCTTTTATTCTGAGAGTAACTGATTCCACACAGTGAGTTACACTTGGAAAAGAAATTCAGTGTTGCATTGACTGAGTGATTAAGCAGAAGATGTTTTGGAAAGGGGGTATTTGTTTCAGACTGAGCCACTGTAAGAATCAGAAGCCACAGAATATCTACACATCAGTTGCCTGGGTAGGAGATTTCCCAGAGATACAGACATAGAGAAGATGCTGGCTACACAAAGACCTCTTGAGACTTTTCAGCTCAGGTCAGGAAGTATAAGCCATCTCACCCTCTATGGTAAGGAAACAGGCTGGTTTCTGGGGAGAGATTGAAAGCACTGTCATCAAGTCCAGTGGACTGCTTATCATCACCCCCTTGGCCACTCACATTAGGAAAAAAGTGTAGTGGTCTTTCTTTTTCACATCTGACAAGGTGATCAAGGAGATGATCAAGAAAATGCCTGAATTTGAACAGGTGCCACTGGCTGTGGTGTGCAAAGAGCCTTTAAGGGGCACCTCACATACCCATAGGCCAGAGAGTTTTGCAGAAAGCACAGTGATTTGGTGTGCACAGAGGGACATGAAACCTTGATGGTGAGGGGTTACTAGAGTTCTAAGGTGGACACTGTGGGAGATCGAGGTCTTGAGGTCTGGCTGGCTGCCCAAGCAGAAGAGAGAGTCAGAGCACACTCAGACACCCGATTCTTTGGCACACTGAGTAGAGCATCCCTGCTAGGGCCCCTCACTCAGAGCCCACCCCACAATGCATCCCTGCCTTCCCTAAACCTACTTCCACCCTTCCTGAAGCTCAATCCCACCCTTCGTCTGAGGTCACTTCCGCCCTTCCTCTTCAGTCTATATAGACTCCTGCACTTCCTTAATAAAATTGGATCTGCGCGATCAGCCTGATCTACAGAGTCATCTCTCCATCCCCCCTTGCCAGTCCCCCAGAGACCCAAAAATGCTGCAAGTGGCACCCAAATGTGGGGCAATTGTGCCTCCTCAGACTCGGTAAGTGGCCCCTGCTCACATCATGGGCCCCGCACTTTGCAAGGAGCAGCACCCACAGGCACAAGCTTTTGCTGCCCTCTTGCAGGCTAGGCAATGCAAAATTACCTATTCCACCCTTTCCCAGTAGGGAAATCCTTCTCCCCTTTAATCCCTGGCTCCACACTGCCTAGCTATGGGACCCTCAGACTTGGACTTAGCTCCTAAAGCGAGTCCAAGCAGTGGAGCAACATGAGAGGGAAGCCTTTACCCTGGGGTTCCAACCTACCGTACTTACCATCGAAGCATGTTTGATGGGCTTGGACAACATCACTGGCATCGATGCAGAGGCCTTCCTGCTGTTAGTCGATCCCACCACTTGCACTGCTGCAGTGCCCATGGGGGGTCCATCCCTTACCTGTGACTTTGAGAAAGATATTTTGCTGAGTCAGTGGGATCAGGTACAATCAAGGGAAGAGAAGGCCTCTATTCTACTGAACATCTACCCTTCTCTCGAGCCTTTAAGAGCTTCAAAGATGATGCCGAGAAGGGTCCCCACCCTGGCCAAATTCACCACAGAACCTCTGCCCTGTCAGACATTGAAAGAGGAACTTGACAGGGAGGACCACCTGACTACCCAGCAGCACCACCTACTGGTGCTGATGGGTCATTACACCCTAAAGATCCATGTAAATCTTACTGTCAGACAAATATAAATAGAAAATCTCAGTATACCACTACAGAATGGCACGATTATTATGAAGGCTTATGCTGTATTTGGGATAACTGGGCAAAACACTGGGAATGGGAAAAAGAGGTAAATGATGCATTTCCTGTTAATTTACATCAGAATCCTGCTTGCCCTTTGCACTGGTAACCTCAAGAACTTACCACCTTAAAGTGCCTCCAGGAGGCAGTCAAGGAGGATGGCATCCAAGTACCTTTTGCCCAACTACTCCTTGAAACAGTCAGTATGGAACTTAATTGTCCCACTGACTGGAAACAGCTACCATTTTTAGTAGCAGTCAATGCCTAGACAGCCTGGCTCTCTATAAGGATGAATGTGAACACCAATGTGCCCCAAATACAAATGTGGTTATTGCTGGGAGACAGAATGCTGTTCTAAGACTGACAGAGATGACAGCCCTTTAAACTCCAAACAGGGTGACCCTCAGCCTGGCAAGAAAAAAGGGACCCAATAAACAACAAATGTAACTCACAGGTATCATTGTTATAAAGGATTGCTTCTTTTCCATCTCCCTACACCCTGAAGACCAACCAAAATTTGCCTTTTCTATACCACAAACTAAGCACAATGCCCTTGTGAGAGATGCCATTGGACAGCCCACCGAAGATTTTAAAAGGTTACTAAATAGAAACTGCTGCTTTCTGCTCCTCTCCCTGCTTCTTACAGGCCCCCAGGCAGGGGAGGACACAAAAACCTCCACTGAGGCTGGAGTTTGCCCCAGAGAAGGACGGTAAACAAACAATGTTGCTTGTTTCAGTTGCAAGGAAAAATCAGGGTTATTGTTCAATCTACTCAAAACACAGCTCAAATCTCCCTAGATTATTTTATTGCTCAATTGTTTATTCTTCCCTTGACAAAAATTGGAAAATCTGTAAGTAAAGAAAAGGAACCTAGAGATTTTCAATCTTTTGATACTTATTAGAGAGGTAGGACACAGCTCTGGCCCCCCCAGGCTACTCCGGTTTTTCTTATCACCTGTGCACATGCTTCATAAATCAAGAGTTTACACTGCACTGCTGCTCAGATCCCCAACAACAGTGAGTTGACATGTACGAGCACCACCTGCATGTCACAAGAGAGCCCAAGGTACCTAAATATAAAATGCAGTTTCCATTTTCTTTACACCATACCACAAAAATTCATTGTAATATTCAGGTCTAAAAGTAGTTAAATGTGCTCAAAATTTCAATTTCAAAAAAAGGAGAGAGTTCACCTCATCATGGATTTTGTTTGGCAGTATATACCATTTACAATATTTAAATTCTAATACACATGTAACTACTGGAGCAGAACAATAATACAACCAAATAAAGTCTAAAAACCATCCATTAGATATATCTTCATACTGGATAATAAAACACCCAGTCCAGTGCTACTGTAGGGTCGAGGGTAGTCTTGTGTTTCTCCAGGAAAAGCTAAATGGCCTATCTGGGTGCCAGTGTGTGCTGTCCAGGTGTATCATGAGCCCAAACCCACAAAAGGTGTTGATTCCTCTCAAGAAGCTGATGCCCAGTCCTATGACAGTGATTCCTTGGAGACCACACCACAATCAATAGAAAAGGATAAAGCTAGACTTGACCCAAGATGCCCACAAGATGGTAATCACAAATAAAAAAGGTCCAAATAGATGATAGAAGTACATACTAAGTCCTATAACAAAAATACATTAATTATAGATAAGGTTTTGTCTTTTTCAAATTCTTGTTAAGAGATCTCTGGTAATTGACCTACAACAAATCTGACTAGTCTATTTAAAATTGCAAAATGTACAGCTGTAGACAAATTTGTGTAATTAAATTTGGCTAAAATATATTTGAGTGCACTCTGATTGTGTAAGATGTTCATTAGTCTGCCTGTGAATCTGTCTGTTTGTCCAGTCTAAGACTTGGAGAGTTCTCATGGATACTGACAACTCTGTGTTTGCTTCTACATATGTTTGAATCTATACAGATTGTCTGTCCATGTTTGTCCATTTTTCCATTTGTGAACAGCTATTCTTTTTTATCTTGAACTCAGCAATTTTCCTTAATCCTTTTTCTTTTGCATTTATAGATCATTTACTCCAGATTTATTTGAGTTATAAAATAACAACACATGCTTCCACCAGGGTTCCCAGTTAGTCACAATGATGCTAATGTCAGCTATGTAAATGTACTGTACATTGTTGCTTATCATAATTTGAGACTCTCTCATTGTTCAAAAATAATATGTTAAATGTTATGATTGCAGTTTTCTTAAGAAAGAATTATTATAAAATGATTAAACAAATATCCCTTGGAGTTGGGATTGTTGGACGAGACTTCAGTTGATGAATAAGAAAGTGGCCACCTGGTAACATTTTACCAGCTCTTGTTCATTGATTGGAGGCTCCAATGATCTCCATAACTTTCTGGGAGATATCTCAATTGAATTTATATGACAATGTTATTGTAATATGTTCACATTGGTCATCTTTTAAAAAAAACACTAATACAAAAGGGTTTTGATTTTTAAAATGCCCATAAAAAGGTTTTCATAGTGTTATGACAAATGATTGTTGCTAACTTCATGGTGTATGCATATATTCATGCTTCCAGATACACTGGTTTCCCAAAATGTCAAACAGGAATTGTTTATGGTGGCAGAATTTTGGTTCAGATTCAGACCCCTGCCTCTCACTGATGCTTATAAGATGTATATCCCTCTAAATGATGACAAGTTAGGTAAAATCTTCCATGTATTAGATAGGGATGATTAACCAAAAAGGAGTAATTTGATGTCAAAATGAAGATTCAAGTGTGTTACAAAGTGTCATCATGGTTTTTTGTGCTACCACATTGTATATGATTTGATTTCTACATTTTCTATGTAAAATATGTAACTGTTTGCTACTATTCTACAGGTGTGCAACTGGTAGAGCAGTTCTGGTTGTTAAAAAAATCATGGTCCTTGGTACACCAGTGCCTTCTTCATAAATGCCTGTTCAACATATAACATTTCCCTACATCATGGACTCCCTTACAATCCAGAAAGACAGACCATCTTAAACATACCAATCTTTCCTTAAAAATTTTAATAACAACAGCGGGGAACCTATGCCCCTGGAGTACACCAGATGAACTACTGTTCATCTAGTTAGTTTATCTACTGTTCATCTAGTTAGTTCATCTAGATGAACTAACTAAATCCTTTATCACTATGAATTTATTAACAAAATTCATAGTGATAAAAAGGCTGTCCCCTATTCACAAACATTGGGGCCCATTACTTGCCCCTCCCACTCCACTTCCTCTGGTGAGATGGAAGGACCTCCTTAGTCAACAATGGCAACCTGCTGCTCCCCTATTAACCCAGCGTAGAGGATTCACTTGCCTTTCTAGAAACAGACTCTCACCCCGTGTGGATGCCCATATTCGATGTCCAGGCCACCACTGCCACTGACCTCAGAGATGGATTGACTGACACTCCACGACAGTCACCCAGGGGTGTACCAACTCAGTGCAGGAGGAGGTGCATCTCTAACACCACCACCACCCCTCCATCACATGGGGAGCCATTAAAGCACGCTGAAGTGAAGCCTGAAATCTCCTCCCTATTCTGCCCAGGATACTGCTAAGCTGCCACTGCAGGAGCCACCACTGCTGTCTCACTTGCTTGATCAACCGTGACTATCCAGGCTCTCAATAACCTAACCAGCTCTACCGCTGAGACCTTTCAAGTGCAGCAACAAATAAACGCCTACACCCACATGGCTCTCTTAAACCTTCAGCAACAAATAGACCTTCTAGATGCAGAACTACAAGATCTGTGGCACGTCGCTACAATGGTCTGTGATCAACAATACGCTTCTGTTGTGCTTTGCATTACTCCAAAACCTGCGAACCTTTTAGCTGCGCATCTTTCACTTCGTGACTGGATTTTGAGTCCATATAACATCACCTATTGAAACTTCCCTCTTCAGCTCACCAACCAAATACAGATAATTGACTCCATCCAAATGCCAGTGCTGACTGATACTGTCCTCACTGACCGCTTACATAATCTACAACACTTCTTTTTGCCCTCTAGTCTCATCACTCTGGGACTCCTAGGATTACTGGGATTAATTGGTTTTTATGTCTTATGGATGTTACGCACCCGGGTCCACAACCTACATTCTCAACAAGCCATGATGGCCTCCATACAATTGGAATTAATAAAAAAAGAGGGGGAATCCTTGGGAGGTGAAGGTCCTGAGGTCTGGTTGGCTGCCCTGGCAGAAGAGAGAGTCGGAGCACACTCAGACATCCCTCTATTCAGCACACTGAGTAGGGCATCCCTGCCGGGGCCACCCCCCTTGGAACCTGCCCCACAGTGCATACCTGCCTTTCCTAAGCCTACTTCCACCCTTCCTGAAGCTCAATTCCACCCTTCCTCTGAGCTCACTTCCGCCCTTCCTCTTCAGTCTATATAGATTCCTGCACTTCTGTAAAAAAATCAGATCTGTGCCATCAGCCTGATCTCTGGAGTTGTCTCTCCATCACCCCTTGCCAGTCCCCTGCTGCCCCCAAAAGGATGCAGGACATCATTGACTGACTATGTCAAGCAGGAAAGGCAGAGAGGAACACAGCATTCACACACAAAAAATATAAAAGTGAAAGCAAAACAGAACTTGTAGTAACTCACTATGCCATCCCATGTCAAGAATTTCAGTAATGTAAATAGCAGAGAGAAAATAATGGTTCAAAGAAACAAAATTTTTGATCAATTTCTCTTTCTCTTTGGAAGAGTCTAGAAACTTCTCTTTTTTATTTTCCTTTTTGTCTTTTCAGTTACTTTTATTGAAATCTATTTTTTACTTCTTAATTGCATACTTTATCACACATTTTTTCCTCCTTATCCATCTTCCTTTTCTGTGTTTTTAAAATTTTGCTTTTTTCTTTTCCACTTCCCCACCTCCTCCATTGTTAATGTTGCTATTAGGCTTTGTTAATCTTTAGATATTTAGTTGAAATATTCTATTGTTATCTAGTTATTTTCTATTATTAATGGTAATATAGTTGTTTCATTTAGTGTATAATTATCTTATGTCACTAATTGGTATACAGTTCTGTATACATTATTATTATTCTACATCTATTTACATTTATGGATGACACAGTGGTACTTTATTTATTCTTATATTACACCAATATCAAGTTTCTCTTTGAGTCTATTGTTACAGATTTCTTTCCTGTTTTTTGTTATCTGATTGTTGCCCTGATTAGAGTATTAGTATCTACCAAAATCTGCTTTAGCTTGTGCTATCAACATGACTGTGGTTTATCTCTAAGAAAATGGCATTAAGACAATCACACCACTTTAATTCCCCAAATTAAAAGAAGTGATCAAATGTTGACGTAAGCAAGTTCCATGGTTAGCCATTCCAAGAGCACATCACTGGGAAGATAATACTGACTAAAAGATCTACATATTAGCAATACAATCTTTCCAAACTTAGCAATCCCCAACCTTTACTCTGCACACACACATGCATGTGCGTGCACACATACACTCACACAGAGTGTTAAAAATCGGCAAATAGAGCAACACAATGTCTCATAAAAACCCAAACCCCCAATCTCATCCACAGGGAATCCAAAAGGCAAAAAATTTAAAGGCAAACAGTTCAATTATACCAAACATACATGAGGAAACAAAAAGAGATTGATAATGTGTTGGTGAGATCAAAGATGACATATCTAATCATATAATGGGTGTAACAAAAAAATTGATCCTAAAGAAGACATGATAAAAATTTAGGTGAACAAGAAAATATGTTACAATACATAAATTACTAGTCTAGCAAAAATAATGATCCATGAAAATGTACTGAACAGAACTCCAGGAAAGTTTTTAAAGATATACTGAGAGTGTTCACAGCAGAAGTCATAAATTTCAGAACAACAAGCTGGGGCTCATGCATGTGAACATACACTGAGGAATATCTTAAAAAACAAGAGACCAAGGAAAATAGATAAAAACCTATTAGATATTGCAAAGAAGAGTAACCTATAATTAATTGGAATAAGTGAAAAATTGGAAGACTGCATGAAGAAGATAATAGTAGTTTACAGAAATCATACAAGGAAAGTGTCCATGTATAGAAATCAGAATATAGGTAAATATGGTATATTGAACCCCTAAATAGCCACATTGAGAAAAGAACCTCTCCACAGCATGTTACACTGAAATTCCAAAAGGGTAACACAAGGGTCAAATCTTAAAAGCTGTAGGCAAAGCAACAAGTCAAATATAAAAGTAAATATATTGTAATTAAATTCCTAATCAATGTGAAATTTAAAGTTCACAACAGCATGAAGCAAAGAATTACAAGCCCTAAAGGCAAACAATTTCCAATCCAGTTTAATATGCCCACAAAACTACCTTTCATAGTTAATGTACAAGTAGGGTGTTTCCTTGAAAATGACCACCTTTTTTGAAGAGTAGAATATGTTTATTGGGAGAAAGAAAGCTTCTGTCTGAAGAGAGACAAAAGGTGTCCCTAGTGGGTTGCCAAAGACTCTGTCTTTTCCATGGACTTTTATAGAGTAAAACCACGGATTAAAGGTGAGGGAAGACTGGGAGCTCACAAGGCAGATCTGAATAAGATGGGACATAACTATAGTTAGCCAATAAGATCAATAGTTCTGGTAAAATTGATTCCATTAGGGACAAATGGGGAAGCAAGTTATATAGAAAAATGGGCATTCTGAGAGAGTACTGACTCTTTCCTAGGGGTATCAGCACTATTTAGGCTATCAATCCTCAGGATATGGGTGCATTTGTGTGGTCTTTTGTCTTCAGGACTGGTCCACAGCAGGAAGCATCAGCTTCCTTGGCAGTTACAGGTGTCTTCACTGGCTCTATTGAGGAACTAGTCCTATCTCACTGCCTATAATATTTCTGACTAAGTCATCTGCATGCTACAATTCCCCTTCTGAAGAAGTAACACAAACTGCCATGAGGGGAAAGGGGCAATGACCAATTGCAAAATTCTCCAAGCTGTACAGGTCTCAGTTATGGAATGTCAGTTAGAGGTATTGCTACAGAGATCATGTCTAGAGGACCTCGATAGATACCATGCTTTTTCACCTTGGGTATGCGCACAGCTTTACTCTCAGTATTCCACTTTGGCTCTAGGGGGTAAGTAGGCCACACCTTTCTGCAGAGAAATACCAATGGACTCATTTTTTACATGAAAGGTTTGAACATCTTCCAGTGCTTGAGAATGAATTCCAGAGGAGTGAGGGACTTTGGCATTGTGTTGCCCAAGTCTCCATGCAGTGATCTTGTTGGAATCCCTCCAAATGATATAGGAAAATTAAACTCCCAACCTACTATGTCTGCAAGCTCATGATCTCTAAAACTAAAGAATGAATTTTAGGAACAACAGAGGTGAAGAGTAGAATATATTTATTGGGAGAAAAACAGATTCTGTTGGAAGAGAGACATAAGGGGTCCCAAGCGGGTCACCCAACAATGACCACCTTAACAAATTCATGATCACCAACCCAACATACCAAAAATGCTCAAGCTATGGGAATGGCTTATATGTGATTGTCCCTCAGAACTCCATGCACTCATAGTTGGGGCTTTTCAAGGTCACTGCATCTGGGTGGGTGAATATGAATTAAGGGTGCATGACTTCTTATTACTCCACAGATTGGCTTAGCACAGTTTAGACGTGGATAATGGGAAGGCCACAACGCTATGACTGGTACCAATTAATATGCTTGTAGTCTGAATACAATAAAGGAAAAATTAGAAGGCTAGCTGATTTCTTTTTTCCTAACCAAACATGGACTATATATCCTCAGCAATGATGCAATGATAAGACCAACTCAAGCACTTTCTGTCATGATTCTCAAGTGAATGATGTCAACTCCCAAGTGAAAGCACACTGATTGTCAGATTGGACTAAACAAAAGCAAAAACTAATTATGCACTACATACAAGAAACCCATTTAATGCAAAATTAAATAAGAAAATTACAGACTAAAAATTTTACAAAATAAAATGGAGCAGAAAAGAACAAAAAAGCCCAGCGTATTAGTTAAGGTTATGAGTTAAGAGGAAAATAAAATATTTATAAATATTTATGCACAAAGTATTGGTGTGCTGAACTCATAAAACAAACATCCCTGCACATAAAATCAGATAAACATCCACACAGTTATAGTGGGGAACTTCAATGCCCCACTGTCACCAAATAAACAGATGAACTAGACAAGAAATTAACAAATAAATATTGGAGTTGAACCACAATTTCTAACAAATAGATATAATAGAGTACCTACTGAGTCTTCCACCCAAAGTTAAAGACAGCTTCTTCCCATCAATATGTGAAACTGTCTCAAAAATAAATCTCATATTATCCAAAGAAGCATGCTTAAAGTAATATGAAATAACTGAACATTTTCTGTGCACATTATCAGACCACAGTGCAATAAAACTAGAAATCAATGGCAAAAGAAACAAAAAATTAAGCAAATACATAGAAATTAAACAGTGCTTTCTTGAATCACTGAGTCACACAACAAATTAAAGAAGATATTATGACAGTTTATAGGCTCAAATGACCTCATTGAAAGACACCACAGCCTACGGGACCCAATAAAAGTAATTTTAATAGGGAAGTTCATAAACATGAATGTTCACATGAAAAAAATAGTGTTATACCTTGTATCTAATACTAATACTTGGGGTTTTCTGAGCTGGTTGGATATAGGTCATGTGGCACTGCAATTAAGGTTGTGTGGTTGTGTGGGACTAAATTAGTCCACATATAGGAAGTATTGTAGTTCCAGATGTGACTGAATGGATTTACTGAAGACAGAAGCTTTCCTGAGTGTATGTGAACCCACAAAAAAGGCTTGTATCCTTGATGGAATAAAAGATACAGACAAGCTGTTCATTGCTGCCTTCTTCCTGCTACACCATGAACTGTTTTTCCTCTATGGTGTTTCTCTTTCATCACACTGTGCTGTGGAATCAGCTGACCACAGACTGAAATCTCCACAAACTGTGAACTGAAGTAAATCTTTCCTCCTTGAACTTTGAGTATCAGGCATTTTGTCTTAGCAGTAAAAAAAAAATAACCAAGACACAGAGCAAGTTGAAATAAATAACCTAATGATAGACCTCATGATCCCAGAAAACCTTGAACATTCCAAATACAAAGCTAGTTTAAGAATGAAATTTTCAAGGTAAGTTCAGACATTACTGAATTTGAGACAAATATAAAAAGTATAATGAACTAAAAGTTGTTTTTTTCAAAGAATTATCAAAATGAAGCCACTTGTACCAAAAATGGAGGAAAGGCACAAATCAATACAATTAAAAATGCAAAAAGTGAAATCGCAATTAACTCTGCTAAAATCCAGATTATCAGAAACTACTTTGAAAACGTACTTCAATAAATTGGAGGATCTAGACGAAATGGATAGATTTCTAAATCCATGTGTACTGCCAAAATGAACCACCAAAAATAGAAACCCTGAACAATACAGTAATATTCAAACAAACTCAGGCAGTAATTTAAAAACCTAATAACTAAAATAAGACAGAGACTCAACTGATTTATGAACAAATTCTACAACTCAAGAGAAGACCAAATGTTGATATTTCTCAGGCTGTTTGTTTTCTTAATTCTAAAAAAGCAAAACAGAAAACACGGATAGAGAGGATACAGAAATTCAAAATTAGTAGGAAATTAGCTTTAATTAATATATTGAATATTACTGTCTTAAAGTAGTTGTTCAAGTTACAAGATTAAGGATAAAAAAATGTGATCAAGCAACCAAACAATGAGAGTACAAACTCTTCTTTGGATGAACTAACAGAGATTAGTAAGTAATAAAACTGAAACAAAAAAAGTACTGCCTAGCTCATTTCTGCATCCAGATAGTGTTCTTTCCTTCTCTTGCTTTTTTCTGTGTTTTCAGGTCGTTACATCTGAAATCTGACTTTCTGCCAGCAAACTCTCTAAGTAGCTGTGTCTGCACTGAAGCAGCAGAAGAGCAAATTAACTCTGTAACTGTAACCTAAGAATATACAATTCATATGAAGTAGTATAAGCATTTCAATTAAATAAAAATACCCACACAAATAGGAACCAAAACCAATTTTTGTTTCCCTAGGCCAGTGATTACCCTATTCCAATCTTGGCTGGTCCCCATGACTCAAAAATCTCTAAAACAGGTCTTATGTGACATCTGTGATCCACATTTCTACACCTCCAACTCCCCCAAACCAAAATGGAGGTTTCTTATGTACCCTGAATTACTCCTCTGTGCGTGTAACTTCCATCAAGGACATGTCTCAGTCACAAACCCCAAAATGTCCAGACCAGCCAGAGGCAGTACCTATCATCCAGATGTTTCCATCTTGATTCACCTATGAGGTTTCCTGGTCTCAACAGGTGCCTGTTTCATGGCCCTTGTGTTAGTTTCAGTCTTTAGATTCCAGTGGCAGTAAACCAAAGCTTCAGTATGTTTGGCTTTCCTGAAAATCTATATGAACAGTTTCTCATGTAAATCATAAAAAGATAAATCTCTGAAAATATAAGTAAGATATCTGAGTGGCACAATATTAAAGGAGATATGAAGATGAAAAATAGGCTTGTGATTATTATACTCCCATTACTTTAATTAGAAAACCTTAAGTTAAATAACAACAAGAATCCACAAAGTGCTTTGCCTTACGAACTCCATCCTCACATGCCATTACCATCCCTGTAACCTGCTGAGCAGCACAAACTTTCATTCCTTGCTGTGGGAGCTCAAGTTGGCAAAACTGCTTAGAAGACAAGGTGACAGCTTTTGCAAAGCTGGACCTCACTAAGACCCACAACCCTGGTAAGAACGTGCTGTAGGTGCTTATGCAACAGATTTAAAGAAGAACAGAGTGAAGGATGGAAGAGGTAGATAGATGGGTACTTAGGTACAGTTCCATATGAACAAGAAGCTCTGGTGTGCTATTGTACATTAGGGCAGATACAGGTAACAGAACCACACTGTGTATTTCCCAAAGCTAGCAGAAGAGAGTTTGAATGATTTTATCATAAAATGATAAGTATTTCTCCTAATTTAAACACACCACAAGGTTTACGTGTATCAAAACTTGATTATACCCTTAAGGGGAATGTTTCCTTAACAGTATGAATCAAAACAGCCAAACTGATAAATTTGTCATTTTATTAGCTGAGCTCGGCGACCATGTCTCAGAGTCAAAACCAAAGGTGCTGAACTGGAAAGTTACAGAGGTTTTAAAACATAAAATCACAAAAAGCCTGTTGGAAACAATTTAGCTAGAATCTTACATTAATTTTTGGTCAACACCTGTGTCCTATTTCTTTGTTGACCAGGTTAATTTTTTCTCTTGTGGCTGCAGCTCATTCTGCTTTTCTCATGTGACTTGTACCTTGAGAATTTTTTCACTCTTCTGGGTCAAAAACAAGGCACAAGATAGTGTTAGTAATGTCAAGCTACAATAAAGGCAGAAACAAACTCCATGATATTAAGTACCAGTGAACATGAAACTAAAATAGAAAAAATAAAATATAAAGTGAATTCAAAAAACATTTTCATGAAATTATTTATTTTTGCTTTTTTTTCATAAGTGCTCCATGCTGTAGAAATAGCTGTTATTCAATATATGAGAGGATAAAGAAATGTGGCACAAGCACAGGTTAGAATATTCCCTACAGGGATTTTATTGTTTGTTTTAAATATACTTCAATTTTACACTCTGAAATAGCTTCATTTCTTGCACTCAAGTTTCTGGTTTTCCTAAATTGTACAAAGTTCCTTCACTCCTCCATCCACTTTCCTTCTCTTGATATTGTGCTACCACTTGAAGAAGTGAGATCACTCTTACTGTCTGAGTATAATTACACACAGATTATTCCAGATCCCTCTGCTCCCTGAATGTCTCTTTTCTACTCAAATCATTTTCCTTCTCTTCTCTTGCTCCCCAGAGTTAGTGGGGAGACTTCTCTCACAAGTCCTGACAATAGCAGAGTGTCCATATTTTGGGGCACATCACAAAGAACCAAAGGACAAAATAGATGTGCTGTTAGGACTGCACTTTTGGTCATCGTCAAGCCAGCTGGACTCCTATTGCTCAGATGCACTTATGAGTAGGAGGCATCATTTCTAATTCACACACTTGTCAATTTGAACAGAATCTGTTTTGAATGAATGCTTCACCCTTCCCTGTCTGCAGTTCACTCTCTGTGCTGCATGGAGGTCAAGGCTGCCCTCCTTCTGTCAGCCTCCTTCTGTCAAGCCTCCATAATACCAGAGACCCTCAGTCCAAATACATCAGCCATGCCCTCTACCATGCTGTCACTGGCTATCACCTGCCCTAAGATTTGATGCATGGTATTCTCAGATGTGAACCTCTATTACCAGGATCCTCTTAAAATGCTGGAGGGCACAAGGTCATTATCTTGGATCAGAGCCAGCACAGTATTCCCTTGTGCAGATAGAAACATTGGAGATGATATCAATATGAATTATGACTAACATGGATGACACAGGTCCATGCAAGTGGGCCAAAATGGAGACCACAGCAGCAACAGGAACATCACCTTCATAAAGGGGTTCTCCAGAAATTAGTATTAAAGCTACAGAATGCTAGGCTCATAGATGGCAAAAGGAAACTCGCAATATTTTCTTTACATGATCATCATATACAACACCACTCCATGTAAAGCCACAACAAAGAGAACAGATCTGCCATGCTGAATCCCACACCAGCAGTGCCAACTTCAGCAGCTCCCAACACCCTGTGTCAGGTGTGCAGATTCCTTGTTGTCCCAGCTCAGCCTCTTATACAGCCCTGAGACACACAAGCCATGCAAGTCATCTTAGGTGCTGGCAAAAGAAATCTTTGTCATCAGCAGGTTGAGGGTGGAGGTCTCCATCCTGAAGGCCACATGGTGATGCTATGGTCCCTCCTCTGTCTAATGGCAGCTCCACTGGGTGAGAGTTCTGGGGTGTCTAGTTGTATGTGGGGGTCAGAATACGTGAAAGGAAAGACACACCATGCCCCCCCATCCTCAGATGTGCTGTATGATCTGATGCTTCAACAATCAGGAACCAGCCTGTTGAAGCCTGAGGAGACACTGTCCTTCACCCTAACTGTCACTGGGGGCTCTGTCACTAGTAGTTACTATTGGAGTTGGAGCCACCAGCCTCCTGGAAAGCTCTACAGTTGTTGGGTTACTGACTGGACAAATTACAAACCTGCCTTCCAACACAACACTTGCATCACTGCTGACACAGCCAATAACAAGTTCTCCCTGCAGCCAAACTCTGTGACCTCTGAGGACAGGGTCATGTATTATTGTGCAAGACCACAGGTGAGAACAGTGAGAGCTCAGGCATAAACCTCCCTGAAGTTTCATATTAGACTACCAGGGGGAACCCCTGTCCACTGAGCTCAGAACTCATCACCTGTGACAAATACAAGCCCACAGAGCACTAGGTAGATCCCACTACCAATCAGAGACAAGGCCGACACTCACTACTCTTCAAGACATTCCTAGCTATGTCACCCACACTCTCTCCAATCTGTCACTTAGCTATTTAAAGGAATCACTTCTCATACTGTTTTACTTTTTTTATTTTTTAAAACTTTATTTTAAGAGAAAAAAAGCAGAACAGAAAAAAGGGAAGTAATGGTACAAAATTACAAAATAAAATATAATAAAATAAAACAAACACTAAGAAATCCCACTAGTTGACAAATTACATACTGTCATCTTAGAAATAGTTGTTCAAGTTACAAAATTAAAGCACACAAAGTGGACATTCAAACAGTGAGAATGCAAAGAGTTCTGCAAAGAGTTCAACAATCCAACAAAAACTTAGTAATAGACCCAAAAGGAACCTTCTGGAGACTGGCATCTGAGGCTGGTCTGTTTGGGACTGGGAACATCGTGGAGACAAGCAGCTTGGTCCAGGATCCTTGGGACTGGGAACATTGCGTGGACCAGTGGTAGATGGCCTGAGGTGCCTGGGACTACCACTGCTGGGTCCCTCCTTACCCAGGAACATCTAGGAAGCCTACCACAGGCCTGAGCTACCTGGGACCACATCTGCTGGACCCGGCCTTGCACCAGGAACATTGGCCTACAGTGGACTACCATGCTGGCTTGATGAGAGTTTCAGGAACCCCTCACCCAAACAGAAGACCTCATCAGGCTTCAATCACTGTGGCATGGTAGGAGGAATTCAGGAGACTGGATCTCCTCTTCATTGTTGTAACCAGCAATTTGAAAAATATAAACCACACAGTGGAACCCTGAAACACACACTGCAGAAAGTTGTGTCTGTTGGAATACAAAGACCAGAAATGCACCCAAATGTGAAAATGACTAAACAAAAAGGCAAAAATGGAATCCCAAATATCTAGTCCATCAGGGGCAACTGTAGGAGGTAATGAAATAAAGGATCCCAAAATTCATACACCAGAAATCTCTGAAAATATAAGAAATGAAGTAAAAAAATCCATGAGGCTATAGAGGAAATCAAATTAGAAATAATGTCTTATGTAAAGACAAAAGTAAAAATTTTAGTAAATGAGCTGCTCAACATAGCTAGAGAAGAAATAGATAAGAAAATACAGGAGCATGGGAAATTGATTGAAACTTTGAATGAACAATGCAGAAGACAAGCAGAATCTATGAAACAAATTGAAAGAGATATGGAAAAAACAAAAAATTGCATTGAAAGCCTGCAAAGCCATTAAAATGAAGATGAGGATAAAATTTCAGACATTGAGGACAGGACTGCAGATAGAGATCTTGAAAGGATAGAACTTATAAAAACAGCAAAGCAGCATGAAGTGACAATCCAACAGCTAAAAGATGATACCAGGAGAAACAATGTTAGAGTAATAGGCATTAGTGAGAAGGCAGGAGACAATGCAAAGGATATAACCAAGCTGCTCACAGAAATGGTGGCAGAAAATTTCCCAAATATGGTAGAAAAATCAGATATACAAATAAGTGAGACATATAGAATGCCACACAGTCATAACCAGCATAAACCTACACACAGACATATAATTATTAAGATCTCAGTCATACAACATAAAAACAGAATACCAAAAGCTGTTAGAGAAAAGACACAACTCATCTATCAAGGAAATCCTATTAGAATCACAGCAGACTTCTCAGCAAAAACTTTCAGGTTAAGATGAGCTTGGAGTGAAGTATTTCAAGTCCTAAAAGAAAACAACTTTCAACCCAGACTGACATACCCATAAAAACTGTCTTTCAAATTTAATGGAGAAACAAGATACTTCCATGACAAAGAACAATGAAAGAAATTCATATCCACCAAAGCAACATTCGAAAGAATACTGAAGGACATCCTAGATAGAGATAAAAATGACCACAATCTCCAGAACAACAACTGAAAGAAATCAACAGGCTGGACAAAAAGTAAACAAGGGAGAAAGGCAGAAAACTAAAAACAGTAACACAACATGGCAAAGTCAAGCCAGTACATATCAGTGATATCCATAAATGTAAATGGGCTCTATTCACATATCAAAAGAAACAGGTTAAAAGAATGGATCAAGAAACATGATCACACAATATGCTGTATACAGGATATGCATCTGACTCAAAAAAGAAAATTAGATTAAAAGTCAAATGGTGGAAAACAGTATTCCATGCAACAGGAACCCTTAAAAAAGCAGGGGTAATTATTCTATTTGCAGAAAATGTGAACCTCAAACCTAAAATGACTAAAAGAGACAAAGAAGGTCACTACATACTTGTAAGTGGAAAAATTCAAGAGGAAGAACTAACAATTATAAATATATATGCATGAAACACAGGAGCACCCAACTATATAAGACAGATACTAAAGGACATGAAAAACCAAATACACAAGAACACAATTATTACAGGTGACCTTAACAGCCCAATGTTGCAGAGAGATAGATCAACTAGGCAAAAAATTGGCAAAGAAATAATAGAACTGAATCATACCTGTGAGCAATTGGACTTAGTAGATGTTTACAGAGTATTCCAGGAAACCACATCAGAATACAGATTCCTCTCAGCTGCCCAAGGGACATTCTACAAAATAGACCACATATTATCCCATAAAGCATTTTTAAATAAACGCAAAGGTATTGAGATTATACCATGCATAATATCTGACAATAGCACACTGAAATTGAAAATTAATGGCAAAAGAAACTGCAAAACTGGCATAAGTATATGGAAATTAAATAACAACTTTCTGAACAACCAGTGGGCTACAGATGAAATTAAAGAAGAAAAAAGCAATACCTACAATTCAATGAAAATGCAGAAACAACCTATTGTAATCTGTGGGATGCAATGAAAGCAGTCTTAAGAGGGAACTGCATAGCAATAAATTGTCCTATCAAGAAAATACAATGAGCACAAATAAACAATCTAATGGTGCATGTCAGGCTTCTAGAAAAAGATGAGCAAGTTAAATCTAAAGCTCATAGAAGACAGGAAATTGTAAAGATTAGAGCAGAAATTAATTCAATTGAAACTAAAAACACAATACAAAGAATTAATGAATCAAAAAGCTGTTTTTTGAGAGAATAAACAAAATTGACAAACCTCTAGCTAACCTTATAATGAAAAAGAAAGAAAAAACCCAAATTCATGCAATAAGGATCGAAAAGGGGAAAATTACTACAGATCCCATGAAAATTCAAAAGATCATAAACACCTACTTTGAAAATCTCTACTCACATAGAGAAGAAAACCCAGAGGAAATGGACAGATTTCTAGAAACATATGAACTATCAAAGCTCAACCAAGAAGATATAGCAATGTTTATAACCCAATATCAGCTATTAAATTGAAAATGTAATAAAAAAAAAAACTTACCACAAAGAAAAGCCCAGGTCCTGATGGATTCACAGCTGAATTCTATAAGAAATTTAGAGAAGACTTGATGCCAATACTCCTTAAATTCTTCAATGTAATTTAAAAGAAAGCAATCCTCCATAAATTATTCCTGGAGACAAGAGATACTCTGATACAAAAACAAGAGAGAGACCCAACCAAAAAGGAGAACTATAGGCCAATCTCACTGATGAACATAGATGCAAAGATTCTTAATAAAATACTAGAAAATAGAATGCAGCAAATCATCAAGAAGATTATGCATCATGACCAAGTTTGGTTCATTCCACAAATGCAGGGATGGTTTAACATACACAAATCAATAAATGTGATACACCACATCAACAGAATGAAAAATAAAAACCACATGGGCATTTCAATGGATGGAGAAAAAGCTTTTGATAAGGTCCAACACTTGTTCATGATAAAAACCCTTCAGAAACTCGGAATACACTGTGTCTACCTCAACATTATAAAGGCCTTCTGTGGCAAACCAACAGCCAATATTATACTAAATGGAGAAAAGCTGAAAGCTTTCACTTTAAAATAAGGAACAAGACAAGGATGTCCACTATCACCACTCCTATTCAATATAGTTCTGGAAACACTAGCCAGGGCAATCAAACTAGAGAAACAAATAAAAGGAGTAAAGATAGGAAAGGAAGAAGTTAAATTATCACTATTTGCAGATGACATGATATGCTATATAGAAGACCCAAAAAAATTCCATTAAAAGACTACTAGAGGTAATAAACAAATTCAGCAGTGTAGCTGGATACAATGTCAGTGCTCAAAAATCAATAGCATTCCTGTACACAAACAAGAACATCACTGAGAGAGAAATTATGGAAATGTCACCCTTCACAATAACATCAAAAAAATGAAATATTTAGGAATCAACCTAACTAAAAATGTAAAAGACCTGTATGCTGAAAATTATACTACACTAAAAAAGGAAATTCAATAGGATATTAGAAAATGGAAAGATGTTCCATGCTCTTGGATGGGAAGGACCAACATTGTGAAAATGGCCATACTCCTAAAACTGTTATACAAATTTAATGCAATCCAATCAAAACACCATTGACATACCTCACAGATCTAGAGAAAACACTTCTAAAATTCATTTGGAACCAGAAGAAACCTAGAATAGCAAAGCCAATTCTGGGCAATAAAGGCAAGGCAGGAGCTATCTCAATTCCTAACTTGAAACTGTACTACAAAGCCACAGTGATAAAATCAGCATGGTACTGGCAAAGAAATAGACCTGAGGATCAATGGAGCAGTTTAGAAGATACAAATATAGGCACAAAGACACTCAGCCAGAAGATATTTGACAAAGGGGTTAAACATGTTCACTGGAGGAAGGATAACCTATTTAATAAATTGTGTTGGAAAAATTGGCTCTCCACATGCAGAAGACTGAAACTAGATCCATGCCAATCACCATGCAAAAAATTAAAGCCTAAATGGATCAAAGACCTAAATATTAAAACAGAAACACTAAATCAACTAGAAGATAAGGTAGGTAGAAATATTGGAGACATAGGTGTAGGCCAAGAGTTCATTAAAAAAAACACAAATTGCACGGGAAACACTTCAGAGAATCAACAACTGGGACATCATATTATTGAAAAGTTTCTGCACTTCAAAAGAAATCACCACCAGAGTGAAAAGCAAACACACAAAATGGGAAATACTTTTAAACAGCAACTCCTCAGACAAAGCACTTATACCAAGAACATATAAAGAATTGAAAATCATCAACCCCCCCAAATCAAAACCCTCTCCAAAAATGGGCAGCTGAGATGAACACACAGCTCTCATATGAAGATATACAGATGGCAAACAAATACATGAAGAAATGTTCACCATCACTTGTCATTCGAGAAATGCAAATTAAAACAACATTAAGATATCATCTCACACTGGAAAAAATAGCTTCCATCAAGAAATCAACTGATAACAAATGTTGGCAAGGCTGTGGGGAAAAAGGAACACTGCTCCACTGTTGGTGGGAGTGTAGACTGGTGCAACCACTATCGAAACAATATGGAGAATTCTCAGAAAATTAGGAGTGGAAGCTCCATTCAACCCAGGTATTCCCCTCCTGGGTGTTTTCCCAGAGAAACTGAAAAGTTCATATCACAGTGATATATGTGCACCCATGTTCATATCAACAAAATTTGTAATAGCTAAAACTTGGAAACAACCAAGATGCCCATCAACTGCAGAGTGGATGAAAAAGACGTGATATTTTTATACAATGGTGTATTACTCAGCTATAAAAAAGAATGATTTTGAGGCCTTCATAGGGAAATGGAGACAACTTGAGACTATCCTCATTAGTGAAATAAATAAGAATCATATTTATAAATATCATATTGTGTCTCTAGTGTAAAAAGTAGTAAGAACTGTAGGAGTAATAAAACCCAAAATGTGTAATTGCTACTGTAAAAAGGAAGGAGGAAAAGAAAGTGCTCTAAAGGATATAACTGCAAGTGTATTTAACTGTATAAGACAGCTGACCGTATTACTGTTTTTGTTAGAATGTTGAGCAGAAATGTTAACGGTCTCATTGTTTGAATGTGTACTTTGTATGTTTTAACTTTGTAACTTGAACAACTATTTCCAGTGATGACAATGTGTAACTTATCAACTGGTGATTTCTTAGTATTTTTGTTTTTGTTTTGGTTTTTTGTTGTTGTTGTTTTTGTGGTTGTTGTTCTTTTCTTTTCTTTCCCGTTTGGAATTATGTATTGTTACTACCCTCTTTCTGTTTTGTTTTAGTTATTTTTTTCCTTTCTTCTTCTCTTTAAATAAATTTTTTTAAAAAAACTTAGTAAAATGTTTATCAATCCTACACAATTAAACACACACGGAGTTATATTCTTGAAAGCAGTTTCTTTTCCTCTCATTTGACAATAGCAATTACACATTTTGAGTTTTATTACTCCTAAAGTTGTTATTACTTTTTACACTAGAGACACAATGTGATTTATTTATATGATTCTTATTTATTTCACTTATGAGAAGAGGCTCAAATTGAAAAAAAAGACATGGTATTTACACTTTTGTACTCTTGATTTCTAAGCCACTCATTTTTTCTTGGCTGAAAAATGAATTTCCCTGCACCTGGGCCTGCTTCACTCTGGACTCTTCCACAGAACACTTCACGCTACACCTTCACTTGGAAATGCAATCAGTGCTGCACACAGGCCCGTACGCATACCTTTACCAGCTTCCAGGAATTTCTCAACTGGCCCAAGTTGCTTCTTCTCACCCTCCTCCTTCAGGCACACCCCAAAACTCTGCACAGTAAGAACATTATTTAAATTCAGCTCCAGCCAATTCCATGCATATGAAACTGATGTTGGTTGTTTTGAATATTTGCTATTGTTTATATTTTTTAAACATAGAACAACAGTTACATTGCATTAAATATGCTGTATTCTCTTCCTATCGCCCTTTGAAAGTAAAATTGTTTGCTCTATGCTTGATTTTAAGTGTGGTGTGAT
>PVJX010016842.1:0-39519 GCA_004027295.1 Dolichotis patagonum
CCCATCATGGAAATGAAAGCAAGCATACTAGCACATCCAGAGAAGTCCAACCCAACGTATGTCCCCAACTCTGTCATCCTTTACATAGATCCCCAAAATGCCCATGGCCTCTCCAGGGCCCTCTAACTAGAAGGGAGATGATGGAAAAGGGGGGAAGACAAGACAGTCACCAAGCCAATTCTATTATAAGAGCTTATTTCTGTGCACTGTGATCAGATATTATTCATGGGATAATTTCAATCCCTTTGCATTTACTTAAGAATGTTTTAGGGATTAATATATGGTCTACTTTGGAGAATGTCCCATGAGCAGCTGAGAAGAATTTATATTCTGATATGGTTGGGTAGAACACCCTGTAAACATCTACTAAGTCCATTTGCTCAGAGGTATGATTCAGTTCTATTATTTCTTTGCTGACTTTTTGTCTAGTTGATCTATCTCTTTGGGACAGTGGGGTATTAATGTCTCCTATTACAATTGTGTTTCTTGTGTATTTGTGTTCATGTCCATTAGTATTTGTCTTATATAGTTGAGTACTCCTGCATTTGGTGCATATATGTTTATAATCATTAGTTCTTCTTGAAGTTTTCCACTAACAAGTATGTAGTGACCTTCTTTATCTCTTTTAATCATTTTAGGTTTGAAGTTCACATTGTCTGCAAACAGAATAGCTATCCCTGCTTTTTTCTGGGTTCCTGTTGCATGTAATATTGTTTTCCATCCTTTGACTTTTAATCTATGTGTTTCTTTTTGAGTCATATATGTTTCTTGTATACAGCATATTGTGGGAGCCTGTTTCTTGATCCATTCTATCAACCTATTTCTTTTGATAGGTGAATTGAGACCATTTACATTTATGGATATAACTGATATGTATTGGCTCAACTTTGTCATGTTATGTTCCTGTTGTTTGTGTTCTGCTTTTCCCCCCTGTTTAATTGCTTGCCCTGCCTGGTGGTATCTTTCTGATGTTGTTCTGGAGATTGTGGTCATTTTTGTCTCTATTTGGTATGTCTTTCAATACTCTTTCTAGGTTGATTTGGTGGACATGAATTTCTTCAGTTGTTCTTTGTCATGAAAGTATCTTGTTTCTCCAATACATTTGAAAGAGAGTTTTGCTGGGTACATCAGTCTGGGTTGAAAGTTGTTGTCTACCAGGCTTGAAATACTGCACTCCAAGCTCGTCTTAACTTGAGGGTTTGCACTGAAAAGTCTGCCATGATTCTGATGGAGTTTCCTTGATAGATGAGTTGTGTCTTTTCTCTAACAGCTTTTAACATTCTGTTTCTATATTGTATATCAAGGATTCTAATGATTTTATGTCTGGATGTAGATTTATGTTGGCTGTGGCTGTTTAGCATTCTGTATGCTTCACTTATCTGTATATCGGACTTATCCTCCATATTTGGGAAATTTTCTACTATTACTTCTATGAATAGTTTACCTATGTCACTTGTGTTGACTTCTACATCTTCATTGATACCTATTAGTATTATAGTGTTTCTCTTGGCATCATCCTGAAGCTGCTGTATTGTCAACAAAGCTGCTACTTTGTTGTTTTTAAAAGTTCTACTCTTTCAAGATCCCTAAATGTGATCCTGTCCTCAAGGTCCAAAATTCTATCCTCAGCTTCATTTAAACAGTTTTGCCAGCTTTCAATAGAATTTTTTGTTTGTTTCTTACATATCTCTTTGAATTTGTTTCATAGATTCTGCTTGTTTTCTATATTGTTCATTCAAGAGCTTACTTCTGAAAACCATGCAAAGATTATAAGCTCCAAGGTTTCTCTCACAGAGGTTGGATATGGGTCCTCAAGTCTCATCACCAATGGTTTTGCAGTAAATCCAAGCCTTAAACCTGGAAACAACACAACTGTTGATAAGGCTGCATGTGGTCTCTCCAAGCAGGCAGGCTAACCTGACATCTTGCTTTGTAGCTAAGGGCTAGCAGTGGGGTGGTCCCAGATAATCCTCATGGTAAACTCGTATGTAGCTGGATTTTTCTGGTGTCTTGGAGAGGAGGTGAAGAAACACAGCAGACATCTCTGTCCAGTGGCTTTTGCCTGCATAAAGAGGAAGACTGTATTTGACCTTGGTTACTGGAACATTCTTCCAGAAGACCTCCAGTGCTGTTATGTGGATTTGTCCATACTACTGGGTTCCATAGCACATGCTGTTTTCATGATCATGGTACTTTATGTCCTGTGTGTTGTTTTTCAGTTTTTCAAATTGACACATGACAGACAAAATGTGGGAGATCAGTGACAGTAAATGCTACAATTTAGAGAAGTGTAGGTAAGGTGGGGAGTGCAGGAAGCTCAAGTATGCTGACCTTTCATGCTCCTGTCATCCAGGTAAGCACCTGCCTGTGTCAGGACAGTCTGAGTCCTATGGGGATGGAAGAATCAAAGGACAAATATCCTCCAGCCATGGGGCACTTCCATTCCAGTGACAAGTTAATAGATACTGTCTAAAAATGCATGAATCATAAAATTTAAAAAGTTATTATAAAAGTAACCACAGGAATGATTGAAGGTGGTGTTATTATGTGCAAAAATCCATAGAAGAAGAAACACTATAAATGTGATACAACCCATGTTGTGGCACGGGCAGGGTGTGTGTGTGATTTGAATCAGGCAAGTTCAAGACAGGGCCATGGGAAAGAATCATCTCAACTTGTGCCGGGAATCACTGGAAGGAAGACTGTGCAGCTGTAGAGCGGCATTTGGGGCATGAGCCCGGGGCTGGTTGGAGGGAAACCAACCTACCAACAGTCTGACATTGTGTCCATTTGCATGTAGTACTGCTATAAATAAACAGATGAAACAACTTTGAACACCCTGGAAACAATGTTAGGGTAGGTATCCTCATTCCTGACCACCTGCTTGGGGTTAGACACTAGGTCTCTTGCCTGTCAGCTCTGCCCCACATGCTTCTGTTTTGAGGTGCAGCCCTATGGGGCTTTGTTATGTCTTATATTTAGATGTCTCACCAAAGCCTCATGTGCTCATAGGTGGGGATGTGGGAAGGTGGCTGGATCATGGGTGTGGATGATGAGAAGGGTCATCCCTCTGTGCATCCCAAGGAAGGAACCAAGGCTTCAGATAGGGCTGGAAGGAAGCAGGAGGCACTCACCACAGGCACAACTATGAGGAAGATTGGCTTCGTGGTAGGTAAGTTGCTCCCCAAGTGTGGGAGTGCTTTAACTTCAGCAGCTGCAGTTTGGGGAGTGGGCACAAAATTGGAAGAAATAAAAATTCACATTTGTCCCAGCTCGAAGGCCACTCACATGCATTGTCCTTGCCCTGCCCATCTTCCCAGCAAGTACTGGACCCTTGGAGACCCTTGATGGAGGAGACAGGACACCACCTCCTAGGAGCACACAGTGTGGTTCTCAGGGCTCCTGGTGTCATCTCCATGCTTTGCAGGAGGACTTCCATGATCAACACCTTCCTTTTCTAGGTGGGATCCACCCTGACCTGCAGCCAGCCTTCTCCTGCTCTGTTCACTTCTGGACAGCACCATGAGGATTGGGGCTGATTTTTTAAAACTGATACAGGGAATGCATAGGTAGCTGCACTCTGCATCTGTGCCTCTGCAGGGGAAACATTTCGTGTCACTGTTGGTAACGGTTTTCAGGGCAGCTACAGAGGTTAAGTGTCCCGAAGCCTTCTCTCACTTCCCTCCAGACTCTCACAATGACCATGCTCCACACCCACCCAGCAAGAGGCCTGTTTCTCTGTCCAGGAAACACAGAAGCAGTGACACCAGCCCTCCTTTCTTGTGGGGAAAGCCCGAGAGTCTGTGCAGGAGCCCGTGCAGAGCTAATTAGGGCATCCACAAGCCACACTGGAGCAACTGCATGGGACCAATGCAGCAGTGTCCTAAGGAGACCTAAGGCTGGGTCCTGGCACCTGGGTCCTGAGTTGTCCCCATCACAGACTGTGTGGTTGAAAACAACTTACGGAGCCTCTGGACTCTGCCCAATCCTCTGGGAAACCCAGTGCCCCATGCTCACCACAGCCAATGAATTGGATCATAGTAGGAGAATTTAATACTTCTGCTCACCTTTTCTCTGATGTATTTGTGAATCAGCACTAAAGAGCTGGCCCTGTTGTGGCCTCACTGGTGCAGCTGCAAACAAGATAGGCAACAGCATCTCTCATCCTGGATTCTCACCCTGGGTGAGCACGCAGCACAGACAGGATCTCTAAAACCTTCAACCAAAGGAAGTGCAGGAAATGGTGGGGATTAAAGAAAGAGAAAGGGAAGGCTCTTAGAAGTACCACAGGGACATGGGCCCAAGGGAGGTGAAGAAGTAAGCTCAGAGAAAATTGGAGAAAGAGCCTTCCAGGAAATGGAATGACATGTGAAAATGTCCTGAGCTTCAAGTGAGCCTGGAACATTCAACACACAGGAGGGCGGAGCAGCAGAGCAGAGCAGCTAGGAAGAACATTGGCACCTCTGAGGCCAGGGAGAAGCCAGAGGCAGGCAGGGGCTATGTGTTTAGCACTGAGTGAGACAGGAGTCAGGGTGAGCTTTGGGAAAAAAGTGACATAACCCAACCTGTGTTCCACAAGACTCCTCTTTTCTAAATGTAGCATCCAATGAAGTTGTATTTCCCTGGATGTTTCAATCAGCACAGAGCACACATGGATGTGGAGAGCCAGAAAGCTCAGCCCTGTGGATGCCTCAGGGAAGCAAGTTCCTCAGGGAACCACGAGAGGAGACTTGGTGTGGGCCACATCCCTTTCCATTGAGCAGACCAGATTAGTTCCCTTTCCCTGGAATCTGCTGGCTCCTAAAACTGCTGATCAGACAACACTCGGGAACAGCACCGCTCAGGTCCAGCCCAGGCTTCCTAAGTGCTGACTGTACTGGCCATGCCCTCTGGTCGTTGCCCTCTGGGTCCTTACTCTTGGAGCAGTGTGTCTGAAAGCCCCGTCGTGCACAAAGTTCTGGTGCTTACAGCCCAGGACCAGCCTTTCCTGGGGACCAACTTGCCAATGTGTCCATGTCCCCTTGCTTCCTGATGAGCCTGGACCCTTGTTCTCATGAGCCCTGGGCTCAGTGGGTTTTCAAGTATTGAGCCAACATCAAAGCAATCTAAAGTCCCTGAACTGTAACTAAAAACATTGAATGGTAAGGTTAGGATGGGAGCTGGCTCAAGAAAGACTCTTCCAGAGCCCTGGTTTGTCACTGACTCACACACGGCATGTGGAAGGGACGGCGCAAGGCCTCAGGCCAGGTTAGGGGGTTCCCCATCCCACCTGGCTCACTGGTGACACCCAGACTGGGCACTTCTGGGAGTCTTCTTCTTTTTCTTTAATTTACTCCCCACTCTTGATCTCTTACACCCTGAACTAATCCTACAGAAACTTTAGACCACTGCAGAGCATTACAGGAGCCTGCACAGCCTCACTGTCCAGGATTACACGGTCAGCCACGTGCTGTGCTCTCCGCACAGGCCAGGCACAGCAGGAAATAACAAGAAGCGAGACAGCGGCTGTTTGCTGACCGCCTACTATATGCCAGCCACTGAGCTGGCCACCCTTCCTGTGCCGTTTCTGATGCTTCCAAAAATAACAAGACGATATGGTTATCAGTATTGATGTTTCATACATAAGTAAATCAAGCTTTTAAAAATGTAAATGACTCAAAGCTCCACAACTAGGAAGAATTAAGAACTACAGGATAATTTCCTTGTGCTCCAAAGAACTTTGAGAAACCCCGCCTCCCACCAATGATCCAGAATGTTCTCCTGCCTTTAGCCTCACAATGATAGTCTAGATATTCTGTCAAGGCAATTTTATAAAGTGCTCTTGCTGTGTGTCTGTGAACCCAACCTTGACAGCAGAGGGAACATAGCTAGAACAATGGTTTTTTCAGCTCTGTGGACAGTATGGAAGATTGGAGGCAGAGGGCAGTGTGGTCAGGGAAGCAGAGTGCTTTTGTGGAAGAAGAGAGGCTTGGCGTGGACCTTGAAAACAGCATCCCACGGGTATGTGGACTCAGGGAAACAGTTTAGGTAAAAACACAATGGGAGGGGACATGGAAAAGTGTCACAGGAGAAAGTTGGGCAAGACAAGGATGTTCTTATATCGAATTGAACTATTGCAAATGATAATGCCAGTGCTTCCAAACCTTTAGTTTCAGGAAGGTTTAGAGCACATTGAAAACTCAGGGCTGGGTGCAGCTCAATGGTAAAGCACTTGCCAAGCATGCACATGGAATCCCTGGGTTCCATCCCCGGTAACACACACACACACAACACACACATGCACACACATGCACACGCACCTGTATATATGCACACACACGTATACATGCACACACACACAGCAAAGACACGCAAAATAGATGGTGCTCTGCATTCATGCTTGAGTCACCAACTCTATTGTGAGAGAAGACACCTACCAAACCATGGTGTGGTTAGGAGCACTACTCTGCCCTGCTTGGTGGAATTTCTCTCAGAATTCATGTTTGCACTCAGACTTGTGGGTACATGCTTGTGCGTTTCAACAATACCCTAGAACACTAGAAAAACAAGACACTAACTCTTCCTCGGCCTGATGTGGAAAATTCACCAGGGACAGACAGATCATGCCCCCACCCCTGGGTTAGTCTGGGACTCAGGGAGGTCAAAGGCTGCCCGAGAAGTCCCTGTAGCCTACTTCTCCGCAGCCACTTCCCTAGGGCAGGCTGTTCCCCAGGGAGTGAGTCCACCTAGGGCAAAGCTGCCATGAGGTAAAGGACAAGTCTTCCAGGGACAGAAACTTCTCCAGGTGGGGTGGTGCTTCCCAAAGCACACAGGTATATACAGCAGAAAAGACAGAGTTTCTTTCAGAAAGAGGTAGAGACCAGAGACCAAGTCAAGGAATTGGGAGCACCTTCACAGACGTGGGATGGTTGAACTCCTCAAGTGTCCTTGGACCCGGGAGAAGCCATGTTGAAGGGCAGCTTTAAACTGTGCTCTTTGGTGTCCAGGAGTTCACTGTCCATCCCATACTCACCTCCTATTGGGCAAAATGATCCCTGGGAAATGACTTCTGTGGGCGGGGGAGGGCATTCACATCTAAGTAGTGAGACAGCATGGGGCCACCCAAAGGGGATAAAAGGACCAAGTGCTGGGAAGGGGCCATGTGGGATCAGGCCTAGTTTTTCTCTCCTTTGCTTTTTGTGTTTCCATAGCTGAACAAGACAAAGCTGTGAATGAGATCCAGAGCTCACACAAAGCCCCAGAGTCATAAAATTCAACACCTACTAGCACAGATTAAATCAGGGACAGCCCCCTGCACTTCTGCCCTACCAAGAGTCAGTGTGGACCAGGAGGTGCTACAGCTGGGCTCCGACACCAACCAGTCAGGATGGAGTATGCTCTGATTCCTTATTTGCATGGAGGACCGGGTGGGAACTTTTCCTTGATTAGCTCCCCTTCTCCACAGCCTGCCCTCCTGTTCATCAGTGCTGTCTTCCCCTTTGCACCAGAGCCCACATCTCAGGAGGGCCTGACCTGTGCTCACGTTCCTCCCGGTCTGATCTCATTGCTATAGGTTCTGGACCCAAGAACCGTGCTCAGGTAACAGCAGAGCCCTGTGAAGTGTGCTGTGGTCCTGTCCTGGGCATGGAGAGACCGTCTGCTTCCAAATCCTCCCTGCCTCCACATAGAGGATCCATTGCTAATATTGCAATCACCAGGATAATAACAATAACTTATGCAAATTTACTAACCAAGTCCACATATATGATCTCACTGGATACCAACAAAAAAACCTACAAAGTGGCTATGAAGCCTCCTGCTGTCCTCACTTGGGAAGAGAGGAGGTAAGATTCATGTCTTACCAGAATCTAGTAAGTGGTAGGGCCACACCTGGGCTAACACAGCTGGACAGATGTTCAACAAGAGAGAGCTGGTGGCTCATTCTAAGTGGAACCACTTGGTGTTGCTCCTGGCCACACACTGCTGTTGTTAACCCCAGGTGCATTGCCTGCAGGTGGTTCCCCATTAGATGGTTCTCCCATGTTCACACCCAAGCAGGCAAAAGACCAAGAAGTTCCTGATACCTGTGGTTTAATTTTCAATTGCAAATCAAGAAGATCATTGGAAATGTAGAGAACATGTCTAACAAAGGTCTAGATGTGCCAGGTCCCTGGGTAGAGTAGCATTTGCTCATGTTAGCTGCAGACGTAAAGATGGCATAGTTCGGAGCTCAGTCTCCTAGGTCTTCCCAAGAAATGCTCACGGTGTTTCTCAAACTTTTTGTCCTATGGACTCTAGGACTCTATAGACCCTGCCCGTCACCCTGTGAAAACCAATGTCATAGATACTGCATATTGTGGCCGCAAGCCATTGTACCACCTAAGTTTTTTTCACACCTCTGCCCTAAGGATCAATTTGAGGTTACTACCACTGTGCTGAGAATGCGCGGTTCAGAGCACTTGCTGGGTATGGAGAGATAAAGTGAGAAAATGGCCCCACCCTGCCTCAGGAGCTCACAGTCTGGTTGGAAGTGGGCTTTGTCCTGCATGGTCAGCCCTCCTGGAACAGGAGAGAGACCAGAGGCCTTGGGCTTGTGTCCATCCAAACAACCACAGGTGACTTAGACTCTCCACCCAAGGACCTTACAAAATCGGGCTTCAGTTCCGAGCCTTATGTTGGGGAGCCCTAAAAATGGGCAGAGGTCTGCAGCCTGTGCGGGAGTATGATTGGGAGGTGTTCACCACACAGATACGGCTAGAAGAAGAATTTTTGCTAAAAGGAAAAAAAAACTGTTTATCATGAGATGCAAGACAAAAAGGAACAAATTCCTCCAAAATATTTTTGCAAAATGGTTCTCTTCAATCACTTCTATCGAAAAACGTTTCGGCAGGATTTAAACAGCCAATCCTACTCAAGATACTGTTTCGGTTTCTTTAACAAGGGAAAGAACTTGAAGCCGAAAAGCCAACTGCTACTTCGTTACTTTATGGAAATCCCCTCGAATGCTATGATCTACTCAATCACGGACTCATAGGTTGAGTCACAGAAGGGTAACGAAGGCTAAGAAGGTGGCTGGATGGGAAAGTCAGTCCATTTCATGTTAGCACCTTGGGACATGTTATTTTAATGCTTTGAGGGGAGTGGGAGAGAAAATTAAACACACACCATACGCCTCCTTTCAGCTAATATTTATTGAGTGCTTCTATGTGCCAGCACCCTTCGTGTTCCTGGCCTTGCACTTTGTGCGTGGGAGGTTCTCAGGGTGTTGTTGGAAAATAATTTCACGGGGCACAGAAGGCCTGGAGCTAGATCCATCTCTGTGTCCAGCTGTGTGGGCCTCTGTCAGTTACCTAGTGGTTCTGGGTCCTAATTTCTACCGCTGTACTGCCAGAGAGTAGCGAATTTCCAAGGAAATGCTAATGTGTGGTCTCATCCAAGACGCACTGGTTCGGAATCTCTGGAGGTGGGACAGGGGCACTCCGCTTCCCCCAGTAATTCTTCCAGTTCTAGCTCCATTGATGAAGGCCTAGGCCTAAATCCCGGACAGGGCACAGCTAAGAAACGAGATAGCAGCTCTGATCTCCTGACTACCAGAAGGTTTTGCCACGTAAGTAGCAGGGCAGCACTTGCCTTTAATACCCGTGGTCCTGGGTTTCTTTTGGTTTTGTTTTGTTTTATTGTCTTTTTGAGACAGGGTTTCACTATGCAGTTCAGGCTGGCCTCGAACTCACTTTGTAACCCAAACTGGCCTTGAACTCACAGTGATCCTCCTGCCTCAGCCTCCTGAGTGCTGGGATTACTGGCATGTGCTACCACCACAGCCAGCTCTAGTTCCTGTTTTTGCAGGTTATACTTTCCTTCCTCCTTTCCCTCATGACCATCTGTTTCCTGATTCTCTTTCTTTCTTGACCCAGTTGCTATGGTCTAGTGCCTGCTATACGTTTCTTCTGCTTTTGGTAAAACATGTGGTAGCATTCATTTGCAGCTAAGAAAGAATTCATCTGAAGAATTCCTGCTTTCAGTAAAGATGGCCTACAACAGTGAAATGAAAATGCCATAACTCTGAGAAAGTAATGATAACATGAAGGTAAAGAGGTTAGGGTCCGTATTTCTAAGCATCAGTAGTAGCAAGGTTGAAAACAAACCACAATTTCTCAGCTGTGTATGAAGGTCCCGTGCACTTGACCCCTGCTGGCAGTCAGACAGCACTTTCCCCCAAGATTTAACCTACGAAGCCGGGGGGAGGCAGAGCAGATGGTGTATCTTCTAGTCGAAAACTACCTCCCAAGTATTCAGTATTCCAGGCACGCCAGGGGCACTTTCTATTTGACGTTTTCCAATTTGTGGATATTCTTTAAAATGGAAATTCTATTAAATTAAAATGGTTAAAGATTCCCAAACACTAACAACTCCAGGTGCCTTTAGCATGCCCATTGTTTTATCTGCCTAAAGACATAGACACTGAGATTTTACGTTTCCGCTCCAATAGCCAGAACATAGATGATTTTAAGCACGTTCCCTTCTCCTTCTTATGAAAGAAGTATATTTTACATTGCCAAAGTAACAACGGGCCATTTTTTTTTCAACCCCTTTCTTTTGGTCCCCAAATAAAAAAGCCTTAAAGGAAAAAAGACCCATTCAACTTTTATTTTCTATCATTTAGCAGCGTTTGGCACTATAATGAATCGAATGAATGAATGTATGGGTGAGTGAATGAATGAAATATTCCCTCAACGAAGGCTTCTGTAATTTTCTGTTTCTATAAATCATCTTTCCTTCTTTATTCCCCAAAATGAATTATTTCCCACCCCAAGAATATTTGAACTATATCACTATTAAGTAACCCCATAGCCATGTCTATGTGACAACCACACTAAATGCCACCATCTTGGCCTTTTGTGTGTCTAATAAATAAGGTGGTATGTGAGTTACAATGGGCACTTTGTGACATCTTTATATAAAGATTTTCTCTTTATATGTGCCACTCCTGTGTACACAAAAGTTATCAAATGCCAGATGTGGTGGCACACACCTGTAATCCCAGCACTTGGGAGGCTGAGGCAGGAAGATCGCCATGCCTTTGAGGCCAGCCTGGGCTACATAAGCAAGTTCAAGGCTAACCTACACTACATAGTTTCAGAAAAGAAAGGAGAAAGAAAGAAAGAAAGAAAGAAAGAAAGAAAGAAAGAAAGAAAGAAAGACAGTGATCTCAGTTAAGAGTTTATTCATTCATATGATATTCTACTAAATTAAAATGTATAAAGATTCACTACACTGTTTGATAACCTTCATTTAGAAACAGTTATAGTTCCAGGAAATTGCTGAAATGAATGGAGAAGTCCTAAAAACCCTTTGCCGAATTTCTTCCAATTCTCTAAATCAGTCTGCAGTTCGGCAGGGTAACTTTTTCTCAGGTGTGTTTATGTGACAGAAACTCACAACGAGGTGACCACCCTGGTCTGCCCAGAACTGAAGGTGTTCCCAGAACTCGAAACTTTCATTTTGAAAACTGGGACAGTCCCAGCCAAATGGGGAGGAGGTGTCACCATGGAAATATCCATGCAAAATTGCTAAGCAAGCAATCTTTGAGTATCTCTACTGTTCTTTCCCTATCTCTTCCACAACCGGTTTCCAACACCATTTTTATTGCTAACTATTCAATTTCACCTTCTAGGCGCCCCTCACCTCCCACTATCAGGATCTGTCTCTTCCCCCGGATGCTTATTTTAGAATCATTCCCTCTCATTTTCTGAGTCTTTCTTTGCTATCAACGTTTACATGCATCTCGGTGCAGAGACTTGATCAGCAGCAGGAGGCAAACGTTTTAATCTCTTTCCTGCCAGCAGTTGGCTGAGTGACTTCATGCAAGTCATCTTCCAGCTCTGGATTCCTTCTCAGAAATTAAGGGAACAAGTCTTACACAGACTGGACACTAATGACACTTGGGGACCCATGGTTCTTTGTTCTGAGGTGCTGACCTGGGCATTGTGCAATATCTAGAAGGGACCCTGGCCTCTACCTACTAAGTTCTAGGAGCAGTCCAAAATTGTGACGAGCAAACTTCAGACATTCCCAAGTATTTCCATGGGGTAAAAATCACCCCTGGATAAGGATTGGTCTAAAATCATTTTGAAATCACATCGTGTTCTGAAATTATTTGATTAAATTTGTCCCCCTGTAAATTAGGAGTGATTAATAGTTTCCCCTCAGCCTCCTAAGAATATTTGCATTTTCAAAATATTAGCTATGTGGAAAAAAAATTTATCTTCAGCTCTTTATATGGTAGGGTTACAGAGTTTGAGTGTTTATTTCCTCCTTGTTTTCTTCTTGCTCCTCCGCTTTTCTTCATTTTGGAATTCACAGCTACACAATCATACATTGCTGGAATTATTTTGTTAAAAACTAACTGGATGTTTCTCAGTTCAAATGAAATCAATGGAATTTCATGCGAGCCTTAGGAGTATGAGTGTAAAGCAGAGAGATTACAGTAAAAGGAGGGCCTTGGAGCTATTCAGACCCTTCATGTAGTTGTGTTTGCTTTTAAATTTTTAGGATATATTTGTTCAAAGTCAGATTGTTTTGGCAAACACACAAAAGTTCTGGAAACACAGCATCCCTGGGGTTCAGGGGACCTTGTCTGGGATCAGCTCAAGCTTGTCCTCTCATCTCCCAGAAGAACAGCCCACCAGAAAAGAGCGGGTCCCCACAACAGCCTGTCTGGGGTACAGACTCCCTAGAAAACATCTACACACTTACTATTATCTTCTTTTCATACAAGTGTGCTAAATACTTGATTGAACCAATGTGAGACTGGGAATGTTGACTGTTTCTGACCTACACGACCTTTCTGGTCATCGTCAGGAAGTGTCGCGTCCACTAAGAGCCCACCTGTCAGTGGCAGTTGTCCTAAAAAGCGTAAGTAGTTGGAAGGAAAAGGGTGTCATTGTTTGGACAAGTGCCCTCCAAAGGCCCCATGTGCCACAGGCTTGGTTCCCAGCCCTTGGCACCACTGGGAGGTGGTGGAGATTTTAGGAAATGGGGCCCGGTATAAGGAAGTTAGGTCATCAGGCATGACCTCAAAGGAAAGGACAGGGATTGAGTGACTTAGGTCCCTTCCTTTCTCTCTGCCCGCATTTTTTTTTTGGTTTTGGGGTTTTTTGAAACAGGATCACAAACTAGCTCACACTGGTCTTGAACTCACTGCTTAGCCCAGGCTAGCCTCAAACTCATGGCCTCAAACTCCTACCTCTGTTTTTCTCTTTTTCTTCACTTCCCAGCCTCCACGGGGCGAGCAGCTTCCTCCACCATGCCTTCTGCCATGGGGCTGTCTCACTGAGGCCCAAGAGCAAGGAGGCCACGAACGATGGCACCAAAACCTCTGAACCAGGAGCCAAAATAAAACCTTCTTCCATGTATGGTGATTATCTCAGGTGTCTCACCCCAGCAATGGAAAGCTGATGACACAAGGGTGGAGCCTAAGATTTGGGAAGAGGTGGAAACCTCGGCCTGCCTAAGCTGTCCTCTACTGAGTTAGGGGAGAGCACTGGGAACCCCATGGGCTAATGATCCACGATGTCACCACGAAGAGGTCCATTGCCTCATTGGGTGTGTAAACTCTGAGGATAGGACCACGTGCTGTTGGACAGGTCCATACACATGCGTACCTCTCACAATGCAGGACACACCGCGAGGACCTGATATCCACTGCGTGAGTAGTAATGGCTTGATCATTCTCACCTTCATTAATTCCAGACATGGTTCCTTCATCCAAAGCACATTTACTACCTGGTGTTTACAAAGAAAAATACTGGATAAGGTGGTTGATTTGATCACCTTGTCCCAATTCTCAAGTTATTTCTATCTTACGAAAATTAAACCTAAAGAAGTGATTTCAGCATGAGAGTGTGTGACATGGTTCCATGTGTCACTGACATACATGTGTGAACAGAGGACTCCCTGGAAGATGTGCTCATGACCCCAGGCTCTGACAAATGACAGAACATGGCAAAAATGAAGAGGTGAATGGAAAATCCCACCTGGAAGAAAAGAAACATGACCCACTTTGTGAATGATTAAATCTTCTCAGGGTTTGAATGCTTTTTTTTTTTTTTTGACCTCTCCAAAACCATGCATTTTGGCTTATTTTCAAAAATACACAGAGCAGAAAATACTTCAAAAATATCCCAAACTGCCAGAGTCAAACAGAAGCAAGGAGGGGGGCTGATTCTATTTTCTTTTTTTTAAGTTTTAGGCACATTTCCTCTTTCAGAACCCCTGTGGTTTTGGAGCAGAACAGCTTGAAGGCAGCCTTCCCATCAGTGGGAAGCCAGTTTGAGTGACCTTAGTGATCAGAGTTGCTGGATAGTGACTCCTGGCTGTGCCCTCACACGGTAGCAGGACTGAGCTTGATCTCTGAGCCTCCTGGGGGCACAGTCCCATTCCTGGGGCTCATCTTCACAATCCAGTTGCCCCTCCCAGACTCACTCCTAAAACCATCACTCATACCACTGAGGCTGGGATACAACATATGAATCTGGGGTCACGGGGTGGGAAAGATACAAACAGCAAAAAGAGCGATGTTTTTTCATTTTCTATAAAAAGTCAACAAAATTCTCAAAGCCTAAGAATCTCACCTTTTGGTCATTTTCTTGTTTTGCCCTGACATTAACCTTGTGACTGGCTTCCTCCATCTTAACTTTGACTGGCTTTAAAGGACTATCCGAATTCAGGCAGGACCCTTTGGAGGAGGCACAGTCCCACACGGGGCCCATCACCCTGCTCCCCGAATGTGCTGACTCTTGAGATTCCATGCAGAGAAAGCTCACACCCTGAGCTCACTTCATCCTCTTTTCTTAAGAAAATCCAGCCTACTGCGTCCTGCTTCTGCAAATTCCTTCTTAGGCAGTCAAACTCTCCAAAGACAGAAGACTACAGAGGACAGAAGGAACGTAATCCCGAGCCAGCCAACAGGGATGCTGAGTGCAACCCCACCCTGCTGGCCCCTGTGACCTGGGGCCAGTCCCACTGCTCCTGATCTCATCGGCAAACAGCATCGGGAAACCAGATAACCCTGCTGTGGCTTCGGATTCTAATTCTTCTTACGGCCAGTGATGAAAAAAGTATGCTCTTCTCCTCGGCTCCCCCTCCTTCCTCTCTTCCTTTCCTTCCAATCTTCGTCTCCCTCTCCCCCTCCCTCCTCTCTTTCTTTTTCCATAGGGTTTGCTAAAACCTGGCGATCCTTCCCAGCAGCCAGTGAGGACTCATAACCAGAAGCACCACAGCTAAACAGAGGGAAATGTTTAGGTAAGCATCATAATGGGCATGGAAAGAAAGAGACCACAATTCCAAGCAGAAGTCATCATCGATGAGATCGCACATGTTTGGGGCTAGGTTTATGAGAAACGAACGAGATGATGCCCATGCCGGCGGATCCCTGGGCTCGTGTTTTCTGAATGCCAGGAGTGATTTATTTTCTGGTAAACAGTTTTGCTCAAGTAGGGCATCCAATTACTACAAACCTTGTTTAGTATAAAAACTAACTGCATAGAAAAATATTGCCTTAGCAAGGTTTAACTGGTTGTTAATCCAAACATGTGGCAGGGCCCAAATTCCTGGGCTCAAAATATCTTCCTGATTCTCAGCAGCATCCGAAGTCCAGAGATCACAATCATCACTGGCAATGAGGCGTGAGCAGCACATGGAAAGAGGGTATTTCCAGAACAACGCAGCCACGGAACCCAAGCCTCCCTTAGGTAGGGGTTCGGCCGGGCCCCTTGAAGTATGAGGTTGGGCTGCTTGGGAGAATGTTAAGAAAGATGAAAAACACCTTTCAAATTCTCCTTTCCATACAAATCTCTTCCCACACAGCTCTGTTCCCTGAGACGTTTCATCATCTTAAGAAATATATTTAAAACAGACACCAGTACGAGTCTCCTTTGATAAGTAAAGCAAAACACCCGACTTGTATTTTTTTTTTTACCAAAAACAAAACAAAAAAATTTTTCTTTTTAATTATCTCCTTCGAATTCTCTGGGTTTGCCTCTCAGCATCTGCAAGACCTGTCATATTTTAAATATTTTGTTTTCAAGTTAAAAAAGAAAAAAAACCTTGGAAGGACTTAAGAGAGAAAGAAATAGAAACAAAAATGAAGGGGGAAAAGAGGGAAAGAGAGGTAGGTGGGGGCTGGGGGGAATCTGGTTATGAAGTCAGTTCAGCTTCTGTTTCCTAAGTAGGTTTGTAAAGGAGGTGACATAAGTATGGTATCAGACTCCTCTAGGGCCCACCTCTCCTCTCCCAGAGGTCCTGCTGGGCTAAGAATTTTTGGGGAGGTGTCCGGTGACCAGCAGGGCAAACACATCCCCTGCCTGCCTGCCTGTCCTGCAGGATTTGTTTAAAATACTTTCCCTGTTTCAAGGTGGCAGTTGGCAGTCAGAAGGATCCTAAACGACTCTGGAGCCACGGGAATGGAAGGAACGTGGGTGTCAGCTTACCCCGTACAGGCCGGCTGCCCACCCCGCAGGCAGCAGGCTCCTGGCCCTGCGCTCTGGTCCCCGCCAAGAGCAATCGACTCAGGCCCAGAGGCAGGGTGCACCAGGGGACTTGGCTAGAGGACCTCGGCCTCCCATCCCTCTCCAGCCAGCAGGCAGATAAGGAGACTGTCCCACCACATTGATTCTCAAAGATCTCACTCATCTCAAAATTCCAGAGAGAAAGGTTTCCTAATTCTCCCTGGTCATTCATTCCTGTCTCACAACCCTATCAACCAAGACCTGTTTCATCTCCCACCCTAATCTCCCCTGATGCAATTCTAGCCTCTTGGTTTTTTCTTTTCTTTTCTTTCTTTCTTTCTTTTTTTTTTCTGTCTTCACTAGAAATGAAAAACAGCTGGACCCCATCTTCTGCATAATAACCGTCCATAAACGGGGAGGCCATTATTAAATCAGCCGGGTCCTTGTCTTCCCTAGGTTAAACGACGCCAAAGCCTTCAACTTCCCCTCATGGTTGCTGGCTTCTAACTCATTATTTTCATGACTTTCTGTGTCACTCAAATTGTCAAAGCCCTGACTAGAAATTTTATGAGGATTTAAGAGAAAGAGAGAGAGAGTGAGGCAGAGAGAGAAAGAAAAAATGTGTGTGTAGGATGGAAGTTTAGTTCACAGTTTAAACAGTTAATTTTTAAAACTTTTTTTATTGTGAAAGATATCAAAAACCATTTATATAACAAACACGCACAGTTTAAAACAAAATCAGATGAGAACTTATGCACCCACCACAAGTTATTTTATTTTCCTCTGAACATTGACTTTGTGTTTGATTTTGCTTTCTTTGAGAGGAGAAACAGTGATTATGTTTAAATCACATTTATATTTAATCTACATCATTACAATTTTAAACCAATGATACTTGTTTTTAAACCCAGACAGTCATGTTTATTAGAGCGTCTTTCAAGTTTGACAATATTTAGCTGAGACATCAGAGGTTTTATACGATGGCCTGTTCTGGAAAAGCTGAGCCCAAATTAAAAAAGAAAAGAAAGAAGAAAAATCTTTAAATGGGCAATGTTTTCAGTGAGTCAAGTTTACTGAGGCTCATTCTCCATAACCGAAATACTCCTGTCTGAGTAAGCATAGCTTTCTCATCGGGACATGTCAGAGAACAGGCCAGTTAATCGCACTTCACCCCCCTGATATTCAATAATATCATTGCCATCACCACACAAACTGCCAGCAATCCTACGTACTTGGGATTACAGTGAGTTGGGGATTCAAGGCTCCTGCACATGTAGCATCATGCATATTTTTGCTTCTTATTGTTGAAGAAAATAGCACTTCAGGGAAACATTTGAAAGTAAGCAAAATCCACAAATCACTACCATTTTAAGGAACAGATGCTAACAAGATATTTCATCAGGGAACCTGGGCTTTTGTTTACAATCAACCTGAATCTCTGCTTGCATCAAAATTAAGAACTTCCCTGACATTCAGGCGCAATTTTTAGTTTTCTTGATAAGGAAGGGTTTGCGAGTGCTCGCTCTCTACAGCCTGCTCTTGCTGCTTCTCTCCACCACAGAGGCCCTGTCCTAGACCTAACGAAAAAAGAGACCTCAGTTTACCTTCCGGGCACTTCTTCCAGAGTTCCTGGTCACTAAATTTTCATGTTGAAGAAAAACATCAGAAGTGAACAAGATGCTCTGACCACACATCTACTTCCTCCCAAGGATGCTGAGCTATTTCCTGCTTCTTGTGGGCCTGTTTGTGGGGGTTTGGGTTTTCCATTCACCTCTCCTGCCTGTTGGTTCTCTCTCGTGGCTGCGACCACACCTTAATTCACTGTTCTTCCGGGCACTTCGCTTAGGATTTGATCGAGCCTTGTGACTTGGTAACGAGCTTATTTTTGTTTCTTTTGACATTACAAATCCAAAAAAGGAAGCCAAAAAAGGAGCACAGCCCTCCCTGGGCTTCCTCTCGAGTTCCTACATCCCACCCTTGGCTTTGGGTAAACTATGTGAAACCGTCTCCACGCTTCCTGGGAACTTATGACAACTATTCATTTCCATTTTCTTCTAGCTAATGCCAACATATTATTCTGGTTCTTGTTGCTGGAATTAATAAACATGCAAGTTTTTTTTTTCTTCCTTGGTAGCAACTTCTGAACCCTACCTGGAAATAAGGACATATTATTTTCCATCCTTGGGAGTTCTCTGGAACCACCCACAGGGCTGGGTACCAGCGGGTTCTGTGCAGGATCCAAGGTGGAGATGAGCTGGGCACTGCCTGTCCTACAAAAGGCATCCCTGGGGATTGGGGCCACCCACCTGACACCATCTCAAAACTTCCGGTTGGCCTTTAAGAGGGAAAAAGATGTAAAAATAATTTAGCAAAACCGATCTCACTACGCTCGGAGACATTAATGTGGTTTCTAGCAAACTGCTCATAAAATTCATGGCAGCAGCTAATTGCTACCATGTTCTTCCTCATCTACTCCCATATTAAATTTGAAAGAAAGAAAGAAAAGCCCTTTCAAAGCCTTATTAATCCATGCACAGCAGTGGAATGCATGATCTAAAACAAGCCTCTCACGTCACCATGGCTATGTGGGCTGACTGTCAAACGGTGGGTTTCCTGTCACTCGCAATACAATGAACAATGCCTCTCCAGCTGCTGGCTCTGCCTGGCCCAGCTCCCTTCCCCAGAAACACCAACCAGCCCAGAGCACCGGGTGCTCACACATGTTGCATGTCATGAACTGAGCCCTGAGGTACAAACCTTTCCAACTCCAACCACATGAACATGCACAAGGAAGTGGTGGCCAGTGGTCACACTGTGGTTGCCACTTATCCCCACCTCCCCATGACATGCAGTGGCCTCACCTCAGGGAAGTGCTTTGTAGGAACTGTCAGTACCACATGGCTGACGTGCTCTCTGGAGTTCTCCCTGGTAAAAGGATCCTCCTGGAATTAATTAGGCCAAGGACCATCTGCATTAGGCCGTTCCTCAGGTGGTGACTGTACGACTCTTGGGTCAGTGAATGAAGGTCCACTCCCATTCTTATGGGTCAGGATACGTGTCCTGATCAGGTATGGCATCCATTCCAGTGGGGCCTGGAGCCGATGGTTTAATCTGAGTCACACTGGGTATTACGCACTGTCCATGTGTTAAATGCAATAAGTCTATTCAAGGTACCAGTATGTTCCAACCCTATTAGAATAAGCAAGTAACAACTAGCCAAAGGTGCCCTGGCCTGTAAGAAGTAGTTTACTGTACAATATCTGGCCAGCATATGAGGATTAGCCTTGCACAATCTCTGCAGGTCATCGTACCTTTTCTCAACCCAGCCTGAGGCCTGAGTAGGTAACATAAAGAGGCCTGAGAGGGAAAGGCCAACCCACTGCGTGTCTCCGCTGAGTGTTTCGTCCTTCCTTCCCCCTCAGCATCATTCTGTCCCTGAAACAGCCCTAACCAAATCCAGGAGTAAATCAGAAACCTGCTCTCAATCAGTGGACACATTGGGAAGCAGTTTAGAATGTGCTGATGGCTCGTGGGAATAAGATGACCATTCTGTGTCCACCAAGCCTCAGCCTCTGGTTCTCAGTCACCATCACCCCATAGCCCACTGTTGTCATAGGGGCAGGTTGTCATGGGGACAAGGTGCCCACTCAAACCATGGGGAAGATGCTTTCTCTCCTCTAGAAGTAGCTCGAGGCATCCTCTCCAACCATTCAGCTTCAAGATGAAAAACCCTGAAATTGAAATCTCGAGACAGTTAGATTTTAGTGCTGGCTGGGTAGAGATGAAATGGGCAGAACATCGCCAGTGTTCTCCTTTGGGTTCTTGTACATCCTTATGTCAGAGTGAGGATAAGATCAGATTTGGGCCCAGGGGGGTGTGGGAAGGCCAAACACAGAGGCCTTGCTGCAGTCAGTCAGCGACTTGGGAAGCATCACCTGTTCTGGCTCTACCGTGATGGGTCCGTCTGGGATTTACTGCAGTCACCATAGAGGAATGCCAGGGCTCTAGTCTTCATAAACTCTTCCAGGTGGAATTTCAAGTCATCCTTTAGCTGGAGAAGAGAGGGGACACTCGGCTTATGAACCAAGACAGTCTTCTGTTGGATGCTTGAAGAAAGAGTGTTAGGGTGAGGATGCAGACTGTGTCCTTTTAGAGATCCTAATGTCCTAGTGGGATGGGTGTTCAATAGGAATTCAAAATAAAAAGACTAATTTTCAAATTTTTATTTATTTGTATTATCCTATTTGTAGCAATAGGAATAGAACCGAGTCTTCTCACTGAGCTACATTTCCAGGCCTTTTTAAATTTTTTTTTTTTAATTTTGAGATAGGATCTGGCTAAATTGCATGGGCTGGGTTCGAACTTGTGATCCTCCTGCCTCAGCCTCCTAGAGTGCAGGAATTATAGACATGTGCCACCCTGTCCAACTACAGATTGATTTTTTGAGAAAAGAAGGCTGAGTGATAAAAGTGAAGGAAATGGACTGCAATGCACAACCCTGCATTGAAAGCTGGCTGGTGAATACGTGATCCAGGGAAGAAGGATAGGAGGAAGGACATGCCAAGGTCAGTAGGGAGATGATGGGACACCCAGACCACAGCATCTGGCAAATGTGAGGTCCTAAAGAAACAGATTCTGGCCTAGAAGCTCAGGGAGGGAACTCATCTCCACAGGTGGGGAACACTTGAAAGTGAGGAGGGAGGCAGTGATCTCTGTCATGAAAATTATCAGTTGATCCCAAGGAAAAGAAAAGAGAGAAAGAGAGAGAGAGAGAGAGAGAGAGAGAGAGAGAGAGAGAGATGCTTCATGCAGGCTGAACAGTGTAACTGAGCTTTTAAATTTTATTTGTAGCACATACTACTGATCCCTGTACCCTATTTTATAGTGGGAGACCTGATGTTACTTGAAAGAACATCAACAGTGGGTTTGGCTTAAAGTGTTTTGGGGAACTTTATCATCCATCAGAAATCAAAGAATCAGAAGAGACAGATTCTTGGGTGGCTCAATTCTATGGCCCATGTGTACATTTTGACCAAGACAAATAGAGATCTCGAGAAATGACCTCTAAAGAGAGAAAGAAAGAGAGACAGAGCAAAAGAAAGAAAGGAAGAAAGAAAAAAAGAACCCTCTCTTGCCTCAACACATGGTCTTCTGACTTCAGCCCCTTCCCCAAAATAATGTCGTCACCCCAGAGATGGCAACAAGAGGCACAAAGAGTGGGCTTTGGCAAAGGCCAGGGTAGATGTGGTGATGCCTGGGTCACCTGTCAGTGCCTGGTATCTTGTTAAGCATTACCATGAGCACTAGAAGGCTTGAGGTTTGCGTTCTATTTGCAACAGGGACCCTACTTCTGACTATAGGATTCCAAAAGCACTAAGCACTGAGAAGGAGCTCCCTTAATAGATAAGACAGCCAAGTAATGGAAGAACACTTCCGCAGGAAGGCCAGAGACCAACACACAGCCACATCTGGAGCAGCTCTGGCTTTATCCTGGGGTACTCACGGGAGAAGTCCTACACAGGTCAAGAAATATCTTCACCTGTTTTTAAAAAATAAAAATAATGCATTTAGAAAAAAGAGTTTTCAGAGGAATGTTGAAGAGATGGGTGCCAAAGATGACCATTATATGAGCCCAAAAATGCAAGTTGGGTTTAACAGGAAGAAGAGCAACAAGATCAAGAGCCTTCCTGTTTAGGGGGGGGGGTGTCTCAGGGACTCCCTGAATATGGAACTTTGAGTGCTAAAACCAGGGAGGGCCCTAAAACCCAGGGTGGTGGTCACCCAGATGCACAAAGAGTGTGGCTAAACAAAGGGTCAAAACAGTTTGTGTGTGGCAGGATTGGAAAGAGTGAGGAACGGTAGGCTGAAAACGGCACTGCACATCCACTTTTGCTTCTATGCTGTCTGGAAAGAAGAATGGTCTTCAGGCCAACAAGACTAAAAGAAAAATTGGCGAAGTATCTATCAAAGCTCAAGATGAATGTAGAGTGCATAAAACTTGGTCCAGCTGCCAAACTTAACTCGAGTGATGGCCTGGAAATTTTTAGCTGAGAGTCACAGCAACTACCAAACCCCTCTAGAAGTCACTAAAGAAAAGCTTTCCAACTTAAGTATGCTTGGTGATTCCTAAGAAGCTCAGTGAGGACATGCTCCCAGGTCTACCTTTGGAGAGCTGTTCTCCTTTTCAACAAACCTCCACATGGTTCTTGAGTGGACCACTCTTTGAGGACTACTATTTTCAGAAACAACTGATGAACAACTATTTGGTGGAACCTAGCAATTGGTCAGCGAACAAGCAAACAAACAAAATAACAGCTGTGAAATTTTTAAAAAGAAAACAGAAAGATGTATATGTGTGTGTGTGTGTGTGTGTGTGTGTGTGCGCGCGCGCGCGCGCGCGGATACTTGCCAGTATGCCACTTTGATCGTCAAACAAGAAATCTCTAGGAAAGAGTTCACAAAAGACAGCCTGGTGAGCAGTGAATTCCAGACAGAGGACAAGAACCGGGGGCTGAAAAGCCCAGCCCTGATTCCCTGGACAAAAAAGCAGCATTTATCTATCTGGAGTCGATTCCTTTACATGACATAACAAGCCTAAAGGCTCACCAAAGACATCTTGGCAACCCAAGCTCAGTATAGCACTCGGGGACATTTTTGCTCATTGGAGGACTAGACATTTGCAGGTATGCAAATCAGAGTCCTGGAAACCACACTGCTAAAAATGCCTGGGCCGGCACCTCCCCTCTGCCACCCAGCGGGCCCCCATTCTAATAACGGCATTTCCTTCCTTTCTGGTGGCCAACCCTCTGAGATGCACACAAAAAAGAAACGAGAAAAAGAAATGACCCACCAACTAGCAATGCAGAAAAATTCTGCCCGGATCTCAGATTTGGATCTCCCATTAACTTCTGAAATAACAACTAACATGTGCCCAGTGTTTTATTCCTAATGAAGTCCTCTCGTGTCTATTATTATCTCGTTTTATCCTCCAATCAGCCCGCGAAGTAGACAAAGCATACAGTTTCATGACACCTGAGCCCTAGGGGCTGAGATAGGGATGGAGCTCAGATGATCAGAGCTGGGACTCAAACTCAGTCTCCTGATTGCAAACCCAAAACCACAGTGCTCTGGGCCAATCAGCTCCTTAAATCCTTTGTGGAAAATGGAGCAGTGCAAATTACTTAACAAGCTAAGTGGTCCATGAAAGAAAGGCGTGCGGGGTGGTAGCCACTCTCCTGATCACCGTGATACTTGTGTTTGCTTTTCCTCCAAATCTCAGAATTAACTTCATTATGTTACTGAAGAGGCAGATGCCAACACATATCTGTAGGGAATTAGGATTCTGGGCTGGAAGGAAGCTCCCGCTTGGATGTCTGGCAAGACCCATCAAACAACACGATGGAAATTGAGCCTGTCATTAATGAGACAGGGCAATTTGGCACCGGGGAGAAAAATTCCTAAAATGACTATGTCAGCAGCCTCGTGGCACTAGTGCTAAGACGGAGCGGGGACCAGATGCCACGGGGCAGGGACATGCGAGCTGAGCTTTTACATGTGCTACATGCGGGTAGTGTCACCAGCAGAGTGGGTGCCAGAAATGTCTGTGCAATGAACCACTCAGGAAACCCTCATGCTTTGGGAAACAGAAGGAGGTTCAGGCAACAAAACTGAAGATAAAACTCAGGACCTGAGGGATTTGCAGGCCAGTGCCAGCCATGTGGCCAGAGCATCTGTCCCTTGTCCTGGCTAAGCATTCTCACGAAGAAGGGGTCATCAAACTAAGCACCTTCATCCCCCTTGAGCTCTGTAACATCCTGAAAAGGAGGTCAGAGAAGTGAACCATCTAACCAAAGCAGGTTAACAGCAGAGGGAGTAGCCGTCCAAGTTCAAAACGGAGAATGCAGTTTGCAGCAGAATCAGCATAGGTCACACACCTCTGTAAAATGATCCTCCCGCTAACGCTAACGTGCGGTTGCATGTGTGTTTAAGGGTTAAATGCATTACCAGCTGGCAAACGACCTCCTTGAGAGAAAAAGGGGAAATGAGAGAGGCCAACGCTTCAGAAGCAACTAGTTTAATAAAAATAATCTCCCCGTCGCGTCCCTGACACCACCGGGCAGTCACACCGTCCCGCCTTGGGTCAGCAGATCAGCTCCGTGAACTTGAAGGAAATTATAGAAATCCATCACGGCTGAGTTTGCTGACCTGCTTCTGACTCACTGCTTTTTATCTTCCAAACAGTCCAAATTTAATTGTCTCATTGTAATGGATTAACCTCTGAGGTCCACAGTAGCATTTATATTGTGTTCAAAGGGAAGTTCTCAGAGCCTGAGCAAGGTTTTGGAGGGTGCTTTCCTTAGCCCAAAGCTGGCTCTGCTCAGTGCTCTCTCACTCCAGCAAGCGCTTGTCGGGGAGCAATATGGACATCCCAGAAAAGGCAAAGGCAGCATGGTCAGCAAAGGCAGACAGTATCCTTTGACCTGGAGGAATCGTTGCATGCATGGGGCACTGATTTTAGGGTGGCAGAGGAGCAGACAGCGGGCATGAACTGTGACCCTGCAAATGGTTATTAAAACCTCCAGTCTTACAGGAGGGACAGCTAGAGCTGTCACCTGTAATCCCAGGAGGCTGAGGCAGGAAGATCACAGTGAGTGCAAGGCTAACCTGAGCTACATAGTGAGACATTGCATCAAGAAATAGATGGACAGATAGATAGATAGATAGATAAGAACCTGGGTGTTGGTCTCTCCTGTCTTACTCACTTCCCCACTTCCCCAAGGTCATTCCTATCAGCCAATGTACCTCTATCTTACCCCATTCAAAAAAGAGCACCTCATTTGATCCGCATCCTTATTTCTTTGCTTTTCCTTAAAAATAAAATTATACAAAAATATTCCCTACATAGAAACCTGTCTCTTCCCTCCCAATGCATCCAAATCCTCTTGTGAGAACCACCAACTACCTTCCATGGAACACGATTCCATAGACACGGCGCTGCTATCCTCGCTGCCCTCCTGGCTGTAAAATTTGACAGACGCCCAGCACCTACCTAGAAATGCAGTTCATCTAAGACCTTTGGAAGCGGCCACTCCTGCCACTCCTTTTCCAATCCCTCCCCCTGTCCCCAGTGTCCTATTCCCTATCCATCCTAGTGTTCTCCTCTGAGTCCTCTTTCTGCTTCTCTCCACCATCCCTGGGCAGTTGCATCTGCTCCCATGGCTTTAAATAGCCCCATACACTGGTGATTGTAGCATGTGTGACTCTAGTATCTGAGTTCTTTTCTGAAATTCAGGCTAGCATATGCAATATGCAGATATACTTATCTGCCGTCCCCTAGGTATTCCAGATGGCCAGATCTATTTTCTTGAGGATTTACCATCTCGGGAAATGATCATTACAACCACAAAGTTGCTCCAGTCAGATCCAACTGGGAATCACCTTAGATCCCCTAACCTTTCCCATGGTCAGTTTACCACCACTCCTGTTAGTTCTTCCTCCAAAGTTCATCTAAATCCATCCACTTCTTTTCACGGTCATTGATAGCATGGAATTCAAGCCACCAACTTCACTCTCTCAAAATAGCACAAAGCCTCCTAACACCTGGAGCCCTGTTCCATCCTCCTGTCACAGTGCAGCTGATGACCCCCCCCACCGCCAAGGGCAGGCTCACATTCTATCACTCCATCTACTTCTTGCTTTCCTGCTTTCTGTTCCTCAAATACACCAAACTTATTCTCACACCAAGACCTTTGCACCTTGATGGCTTTCCACAAAGTTCCTGCTGGAGAAGTTCCAACAGTGTGTGCTCAGGGATGGAGTAGGATGACTTTGGGGGAACTGGTGGAGAGAACAGTCATATGAGTCAAATCTTGCTGGCCACATTCAGGACTTTGGGGTTTAACTAAGTTCATGGAAAGCAGTTCCAGCATACAGAGGGAAGCTGATAGATTTGAGATACATTTTGGAGTTACAAATGAAAGTACCTGGTGAGACTTATATTTGGAAGAGAGGGTGGGAATTAAGGATAAATCCCAGGTTTCTGACATGACAGTGTCAGAATAGCACTGTCAGTGTGACAGGATGGCAATGTCTTCACTTAGATGAAAGAGAAGCAAGCCTCCGAGTTCCTTCTCAGAGGAGGTAAGTGTGGGATCCCTGGGAGATCCCCTGATAAAGGGTCACTGGGTACTTGGCTGTGGGCTTGGAGAGCAGCAGAGAGTCTATATTTCCAGGGCTGCATCAGACCCCTTGAGGTTGGGAATGGTCAGCATAAGTGGAAAATGAATATACAGTGAGGACAGAACCAGGATAAATGCGTGAGGCACTGCACTTTTACACGTGGTGGGAAAGATGTAAGTCCAACAAAAGAGACTGAGCAGAAATGCTAAGAGAGAGTAAGAGAAACTTGCAGGATGGCAAAGGCCAAGAGGAAAGAGTTCTGAGAAACAGGAAATAATCAATGGTGTCACACACTGCAGAGATGACCAGGAAAGATGTTCCCTTTTGCTGGAGACTATTGAGGCTGAATATATGTGCAGGGCTGTGGCGTGGCCCGGGCATGATTCAACTGAGAATGAGGAGACACCTCAAAGGGTAACATAAGCCACATTTGAGGCCATCTAGAGATTTTCTGGATAGTTTTTCCTTAATTAGAATCATCTGTTGCTCTGAGGGGTCCCTGAACCCTTCCCAAGATCCTGTTCAGGTTTCCTCCATTGTCCCCTCAACTCCTTGCTTGTTCTGATTAAATAGGGGCTGCCTAGCATGGGTTGGCCCCCGGCTAGCAGAGTCAGGAGCTCTGCCCAGGGTCTCACTCCTCCTGCAGCCCTAAAGACCATGCCGCTTGTCTCAGTCCTTTGGACCTTTGCTGTGCACCTGTTTGGGGGATTGAGGTTCTGGGCACAGACCCCACCACCCTTTGGATTTTGCACCATAGCAACAGCAGTGTTGGGCCAGTGGTGAGGAGAACACAGACTGAGATGGGCAGATAAGAATGGAGGCAGACTGTGTAGGCAAAACTTTCCAAAAGTTTGGAGAATAATGGCAAATAGGATAGGGTAGACGCTAAAGTGATGGGGTTAAGAGAACATTTTAGTTTCTTTTTGTTTGGGGAGCCATTTGCACAAGTGGGATGCTAACAGAATGATCCAGGCAAGAGTGATAGATTGAAGGTATGACAGAGAAATAAGGTCATTAAAAGAGTAATATCCCTGTGACACTGGGGAACCTCAGGCTAGGGCATCATACAAGCCACATTTGTCATTTTAAATTTCCTAGTAACCACAGCAGAAAATATAAAGAGAAAGAAGTGAGGTTGATCTTAGAACATATTTTTATTTCTCACTGCATAATCAAAATATTACCATTTCAACATGTAATTAATTTAAGCAATTATGAATGAGATATTTTATACTCATTTTTCACATTAAGTATTTTATATTTGCTGCATATTTCAGTTCAGACAAGAGTTATTTCAAGGGCTCAACAGCCACACGTAACTCCCACACTGATGGTTACCATATTGATGGCCACCATATTGATGGCTATTACATTGATGGCCACCATATTGGACAGTCTTGGTCTAAAGCACAGGAAGAAGGGTTGATTAAGGCAAGGGTACTTTCCCTTGGAAAGACAGAAGGAATAAGAGCATACCTATGGGAAATTTAGAAGGTTCGAATGAGGATGAATGAGGGAGAAGGGAGTGGCATATGTTTCTATCAAAATACCCCTCTCCCTTCAAATTCCCTTTCATTTCCTTATTATTTTGGTAAGGTGTTGAGCTGTTTGCATTAATGAAGGTAGATAGTCATTATACTGGAAAGCTTCCCACAATAGCTAAAATAAATCCCTTTTTTAAGCAACATAAGCACTTTTTTTTAACTCTTCACATCCATCTGAAGAGACAAAAAGGAAACACTATCATATATTTAAATTCCCACATACATAATCAATAATAATAATTATGACAATGACACTAATACACATAGGACCAACCACATCTTCCTGGCACTGGCAGTTCAGGAGCCCTCAAACCTATTTTTCACTCAGATAAGGATCAGCAAAAGCCCAAGTGTGACTCTGCCTAAGCCTTTTCCTCTTCTTCCTCCAAACCCACATGTACTTTGAGGTAAATCTAATCCACATGTTTTGATGCATTTACACTTAATTCATCAAAATGTTGTTTTCTAACACTATTCCATGGCCAAGGAGTCTTTCTCAAATCTCTTCTCTTACAAATAGGATGTTGTGGCTGTGAAGAAAGAAGATACACAGCCCCCAAAGGCTTGAATTCAACTTGAAACTAAGAAATCATGAAGTCTGGGCAAAAAAACCTTTTCCTCACTCTGCCCCCACCCCAATCCCCAATAGGGGATTCTTCAACTTCTTTCCATGATGGACAGGGTGGAAATGTAGAGGGGAGGCAGCACCAGAGATAACCTGAACCAGAAAACATGGTGCCTTCGGGAAGGATGTTTCTCAGTCAGTCCACTTGCCTTCTTTTGAGATTCTCTTGACCTACACAGCTTACTCTGTCATGTAGGAGCAGCTTCTCTCCTCAGGCTAGGGTACTATCTGCACCCACCCAGCGCTCCCCTCAGGTGAGGACCTGGGACCAGGTCTCCTCCATTTTTGTCTTCCCAGTGAAATCTCCATTTTAAAACCTGAGAAAAAAGTGCCCCAGAGCATGAGGAATTTCTTGGCCCCGCAAAGAAAATGAAGCTATATTAGGTCAGATGTACAGCAGCTACACGCACCAACTCCCTTTAACTTGAGACTTTAATTAAAATGACCCTTGCAGGGGAGATTAAAAATAAACACTCATTTATGGATTCTGTCTGGAATCCAGTAAAATCTACATGAGAATATTACTTCTGGTTTATTGTTGCTTCCTAAGACACCCTGCCTGGATGGATTTTATTCCTGCCATTTGGAATCAAGGCAAATCTTCAGAGGTCCTCACAGACATAGACACTGTGATCTTCCTCCATGTTTGTTTCTCTTTGGGAAGCTCCCAGACATGGGCCACTGGGCACATGTCACACTAGCAAGATGAATTCATGACATCTTCCTGCAAAGGAGCCAACTGTGTAGTCTGGCAGCAGTAACTAGAATGCAACAAATGTCCAAAGATATGTGTTGGATTAATCTATATCAACAGAGCTCATGGGTCTATGGGCCTTGTCTAATAGAGGAAAGGAAGCACACTTACGTTTTGCAAAGCAGTGAAAGAATGGTGGTTAGGGCAGAGGAGCGTGAGAATGAGGAGAAAAACAGAGAAAGGGTATAACAGACAACCCCAAGCACTGGCTCTGGTACCTTTGAGCAAGGAATGGTCATTTTTAGAAGGCTTTGTCAAGGTGACAATGGACAAGTCAAGAAGCAGACTTTGAAAAATGTACTGAGCAGAACTATTTTGTTATCTTCCTCCAAGGTCAATGGAAGAAGATAGCATTGGGCATACAAATGTGGCATATCTATCTGAATAAGACAGACAACAGAAAAATGAGATGCAATCTTTGAACCAGGAGGACAGGTTTTGCTGTTTCTTCTAGAGACCGGACGTTCACTGGACCCAGACTTTAAGACATAGACAACCAGGGTCCACTCCAGGAATGTAAGCAATCCCTGGAAAGCTGGAGGAAGCCACTAGCAAGATCAGTGTGGAGAAGTGGCCCAAACTGGGCAGCCCTGTGATGGCTGAAGACTCCTGCAGGTCCACCTGATGCTCCACCACCAGTAATGAAGGTCAAGCACAAACATCCCTGTGGACTTGAGGGAGGCTGGAGTTAGGTCACCACTGGTCATGCCCAGAGGAGAGAACAGAGAGGTCACAGCAGGTTACTCCACCTGTGAGCCAGACATGAGATGCAAAATGGGATCTGGTGTCCCTACAAGCAGAGCCTCTTTTAAAACTCTCACGAATCTGAGGGACATTTTGGAGCTGGTTTTTATCCCATAAGTATGCAGGCCTGAAGTCACATCCTAACCACTCTGGATAGCAAGAAAGTAGAACTCATTTCTTTAGAAACATGTAGGTGACAGAAATAATGCTGCCCTTGGGAGGCCACACAATTGGTCAGTTGCTTTATCTAACACTAATACTTTAGAAGGTTTCCTCTGCCTTGGAAACCACGTGTCTGTCATCTATGGCCATCATATAGAATACTTTCCTGAAGCAAGTGGGTCAGAACTGAAGGCTGATTGGTATTTTAAAAATGTAAAGAAGAAGGCCAATCTTGGGTAATTTGAGTTACATTCTTAGACCTCCAGCCTGGTGGATGCTTCTTTCACAGGCACAGGAAAGAAAGAGGCCAAATTATCTTTCTTTGCAGATGATATAATCCTTTACACAGAGGACCCAAAAAACTCCACCACAAGATGCTCACAAAACTTCAACCAGGTGGTACAAAATCAATGCACAAAAATCAATAGTATTCTTATGCAGCAATAATGAACCCACCAAGAAAGAAATTAGGAAAAGCAATTGCACTTGAGATAGCTTCAAAAAATTAAATACCTATGAATCAGCCTAAGCAAGGAGGTAAAAGACATCTATAATGAAAATTGTAGTATTCTGAAGGAAGAAATTGAAAAGCATGTTAGCAAACAGAAAGACATTCTCTGATCCTGGGTAGGCATAATTAATACAGTAAAAAAGGCCATATTACCAAAGATAACCTATACATTTTATGAAGTCTCTATAAAATACCAGCAATATTCTTCACAAAACTTTTTTTTAATCCTAAAATGTATATGGAACAGAAGAGACCCAGAGCAGCCAAAGCATTCCTGAGCAAAAAGAGCAAAGCAGGAGGCATTCCAATACAAGATTTCATGTTACACTACAAAGCTACAATAATAAAAACAGCATGGTACTGGTACAAAAATAGACATGTAGGTCAGAAAACAGAGAAGCAGCCCCATGTACCTTCAGCTATTTGATTTTCTTCACAAAGGTGCTTAGAAATGTTCTGTAGGGAAAAGACAGCCTCTTGATGATTCCATAGTGTAAAACAAATAACACACTTATCTCTCAAAAGTGTGTTATCAGAGATCCTTCCCACAGTGCCCATTACCAGGGACCCCTGCAGGGACTCCACAATTTCCTGCCAAGAGTTATGGCACATGGCAAGAAATAAAAAGAACAAGAGACAAAAATTGCACGGAGGGACCAGGGATATAGGTGAGTGGCATCATGCCCTCCTGGCAAGTGCAAGGTCCTGAGTTTGATTCTTGGTACAAAAAAAAAAAAAAAGAGAGAGAGAGAATTGCAAGGAAATAGGGCTCTGGGAAAACAAATGTTCTCTGGGAACAAAGACCAAGACTATCTAGCTCATCACTGTATTATTAGCCAGTGCAGCAGGGGAGGGGTCTGGTCCTTTTCCTGGACCAGCATAGTTGGTCAGACAAGTTTAACCTCATACAGGAAACAAGTTAAGATTCATCCCCACACCTAGGTTCTAGTTTTCCCTGCATTGTCTTCAGCCCAGCAGGCCTCATCCTGCTTTGTGAGCATTACTACTTCATTGACCATCCAGATCTTAGCAGTTGGGGCTGGGGATATAGTTCAGTGGCACAGTGCCTGCCTGGCAAATGTGAGGTCCTAAGTTCAATTTCTAGTACCAAAAAAAAAAAAAAAAATCATCAATAACAAAATAAAAGATTATAGCAGTGACTTAGAGAACATAGGACTTCCATATTCCAAAACTGGGCCACAAGGCAGGGCAAGGAGGGCCCCAGACAGATTCTTTGTCAGTTTATCGTTGGCCCCCAATAGTATGAAAATAGTTTGAATTTCTCTGCTATAAGCTGTGTTTCTGGACTTTCTAAAGCTGTCCAAAATGGTTAGAACATAACCTCATGTCTGTACACTTACTGAATAAAAGCCAACTTGCTCACATATATGTGTGTGTGTGTGAGAGAGAGAGACAGTGCACACTCACATATGTGCACAGCACACTTATTTATAACTTGGTGTGATGTAATTGGCCAACAGGTACACTCTTCAACTACCTATCAGGCACAAAGCTGTCTAAGTGCTGCAAACAATTCTTACGGGCTAGAAGGCTCACCTTAGTCTGGTTATACTTTCGTTATTCAGAGTTCTCTTTAGGTTTCTTTCGTGAACTTCTTAGCTCAAGTAAGAGCCTTTGTCTTTCTGTGAAATTCAGAATATTTACAGGCCTTTTAAGAAATAAGTTCAGAAAGCCCCGCAGCCCCTTCTGCAGTCAGATTAATGCTTACTTGACACTCGTGTTAGTAAATTTCCCAGATAAATAAAGCTCATCCATTGAAAGTTCTATTTTTTTTTCAGTTGGGATCACACAACTTTCTAAAAGAAAACACACATCCCTCTAACTGTTTAAACAGAAAATTCTCAACATAGTATATAAACCGTAAACAATGACTCCTGGTCAGCTATGAGCATCGGTCATTCACGCAGCTCCTGGACTTGGCTGAGGCTCTCCTAGCAACGTCAGGCTGTTTGTTGTCTTTGAACTCCTTGTTCAACAGTGGACACAGAGCTCCCTTTCACAGCACCTGACACATACTGGCAGCTTCTGCCTCCAGAATATCATCTAAGAGTTGGCCCCAGACAGATCCACATGTTGGCTTGAGTCTGCATTTGTATAAAAAATGAATCTTTTGATATCTCTAAGCATCACCTGTCTCTGATTCTTACAGACACAGAAAGAACCCCCTCTGTGAGTTCTCTGGGCCGCTCTGCACCCACATGCCCCAGACAGAACCCCAAGTCAGCCTGGCCTCCTCACCCCATTCCAAAGCCAGAGAATCCCACCAAGTCTCATCCACTGAGGAAAGGCTGATTCCATAAAAGAGCTGGATCCAGTGACTAAAGAGAGCAACTATAACTCAGAGACTAGAAATGACGTTTTTCAAAAGTATAATTAGCATGCAGAAAGAATTTTAAGAAGACAGTGTCTGCAGAAACCATGATTTTCTGCAGACATTGTCTTCTTAAAATGAATGGACAGCTACCAAAAATTAAAGAAAAAGAAAGCAAAAACAAAAATAAAAAAATTAGAGTTCCTGGGAATTAAAAAATAATAATAATTTTTAACATGAAAGTCATATCAATAATAGAAGATATTGATCTAGATTCTAAACCCCAGAATCTGTAACTGAGCAGACAGCATGAAAACGTGAGCCAGAAGACAAAGATTTGGAGACTGTGGGGGCAAAGTTAAAAACACAGGGCCCAGGGTTTGTTGAGTCCAGAAATCACCCACTGGGTGTTTTAGGAGCAAACACAGAAACCCATCAGAGAACGAAGCGGGTAAACTTTCTCTCCTTGTCCCTCCCCTGCCCCATCCCCATCTCTTGGTCCCCTTCCCATTTCCAAAAGCTCTGTCTCCCTGTTTCCTATGATCTATTTTTTATTTTGCTTTTTAAATTTAACTTAGGGATCCATATGCTCATTGCTAGTATACAGAAACAGGGTCGCTTTCTGTATGTTTACCCTACATTCTGTACCTTGATGAAATCGTTTATTAGTTATCAGAGGTTTTATGTGTAGATTCCTGAGGACTTTTTACATGGACAATCATTTCATTTGCAGACAGGCAGTTTATTTACCTCCTTGCCAATCTGTGTGCTTTGATTCTTGTCACTTCCCTCCTGGCTCTGGCTGGGCCTCTCAGCACTGGGTAACGGTGGACACCATCACTCTCTCTCAATCCTTAAAGAAAAAGAATCAACCTTTCATTACGAGGTGCAGTGTCAGTTGTAGGGTTTTCTGTGTTTTTGTGGATAATCTTGATTAACTCAGGAAAGTTCCTGCTATCCCTATTTTTTGGAGACTTCTTGTCATAAGAAGGTGTCAAGTTTTATCAAACACTCTTTGCACATCCCGCGACATGCTCATGACTTTTTTTCTTTAGTCTGATCATATAGTGAATTATATTGGCTGATTTTCAATATTAAAACAACTTCGCACCACTGGAAGGTACAAACGTCACAGTTGATTTAGGCAAATGGGCTACAGTGTCTCTGGGTCTCACTAAGTCATTCCTTCCCTGATCTCAGTACCCGTCCTCATCTGGTGCAGATGTTGCCAGTGCTGGCTGGACAGGATGCCAACACTGACACAGGTATTGTGCTGTGAAGCTGGAGTTTCACAGGCAGGCAGTGTCCTGCAAAAGATGGAAACGTGGATGGACCAGGCTGGGGAGAAGAGGTGAGAGGCACAAACACTGCTGCCTCAGGCCCAGCAAGTTACAAGCCTGCAGTCAGCCAACAGTTCCTACCAGAGAACGATGCAGCTGATCATGGTAACTGTCCCCAGAAACAGGCAAACCAGGGCGACAGAATGCATCAAACTCTCGCCAGAATGTGTACTAGGGCACAGAAATGTGCACTTTAGCTCACTTTGCCTTGCTATAGGTTCTGAGATCTCATTCTGCCTTTTTACTGGTGTGAAATAAGTCTTCCTCATCCAATCCTAGAATTTACCACATTCGTTTACGGCTAAATCATAAAAATGCCTATAGACCTTGAACACAGCTAACAGGCTAGGACAACATGTCTGTGAGGGATAAAATGTGGAAACTCTTCCTTCTAGTCCAAAGTCTCTGGAACAAGTGAGCGGCCTGGAAAACCAACAGGCAAGATTAGGGTGTGTAGGATACTCCTGTAGGTCTAGGACCTCCCGGAGAGACAGAAAACAGGCAGATCTCCACGACAAGCAGAGGCCATCTATAAATCTGGTTCTCTTGCATGAGTCATCAGGACAGGAATTTACATATGTCTTGGAAAGTGGAAAAACCATGTCCAATAGTTTAGAGCCCCATTTTCTGTTTTTCTTTCCCAAATTAGTGTTTCTCAAATTTTTTCATTGTACTCCCCATAAGGAGAGACATTTCTTGCCTAATTGTTCCCCCTGACCTCTCATCCCATGAAATTTGGATGCCACAAATAGATTGGGAAATAGATTGGGAATCTGTTTATGCTGTCCTATAAAGTTGAGCTTTGGAGTTCCTCGAATCATTGGAAAATTGATATCCCTCCCCAGCTAGCTTTCCCACCTTGGGAACAACATGACCTCTGTTGAGGCCAGATGGATGAGTGTCTGCATTCTTCACAAGGAGTCAGTGCTGTCAACTGCAAATCTCCAGTCCTTTATGCATGGTGAAAGCTCTTTCCTTTCCCCTTCCCAAGCTCAGGGTAGACTATACTTGGACTTGGAGTCCACTGTCACACACCCCTTCCTTTCTCTTCTCCGCTCTTGTGTCAAGTTGGGGGAGGAATGAAAGGGACACATCTTCTTAGGTGAATGCTCGGACTTTTCCAGACTTCACCCTGGTGGCCATAACTACTCACTTGGTTTGTTATCTATGAACTCAGTGTGGTTCAGCGGTGGTTTCAATAGCCTTAGGGACATGGGGCTCAGTTTAGAGCAGCAGTCATAGGTATAGGTGGCCTCCACGGACACTAGGTCACATCTTTCATTTATCCTCCAGCCAATGGATTTATCCACTTATTTTTATGTCCCAAAATGCTTTAGTCTCTAGCAAGATCATGACCCTAAATCCCAATCACCCTTTCAAACCCCAAACTCAGAACCCATGACACATACAAGACCTATTTTCCATACTCATCTGAACCAGGAACTATAGAGGAGCAGCACTCATCTCTTCTGTGGCTTTCTGTGTCTCTCCTTTCAGGGTTCTTTCTGTTCTCAGATATGAGCTCTCAAACCTGGTAAGCAGACATCACAGGTAGGGAACAAGATGTTTGCTTGGATAGCTCTCAAGTTGACACTTACAAGTGGTTCTCTTGATAGCTCAACCCTTTGATTTCAGACATAGAGGCCCCTGGGAAGGCAAGGGAAAATAGTGTGGAGAGCCCATGGCATCCCGCAAATAGGGATCTCATTCCACTCTGAGTGTCCTCTGCTATCTACTGGAAGGAGGGATGGGAAGTAATAGGAGCCACGCTTCCTGACCAGCCCAGTGTTGATGTCTGAACCAGCAGTGACCAGAAAACAGGATCATCTTTCCCCTGTTGGCTTCTTTCCAAAGCCTTTGGTTCCTCTACCTCCGTGATGATGACTCAGGTTGTTATGGCAATGGATCTGGCCAGCACTCCACCTGACTTTAACTCCTTTGATCAGTTCCAGTTGTCTCAGCCTCTGGGTCTCAGTCTGAATTATCGAGACAGGGAATCTGATTGACTCTACTTTGAATTGAGGTTTCCTACTAGTTCAACCAGACATGGACAGATGAGCAGATCATCGGGTAAAAACATGTTTACGTAGGCCGATCACTCATCAGGTCCTGTGGGGAGGATGGCTGTGTCATTAACCAAACTGAGGAATCTGATGACTGAATGGTGAGGTTACTAACAGTCCCCTGGGATAATGGGCATAGACTGGGTCCACCCTGAGTAGACCAGGATATTCCTTTACCTTACCTGGGAAAATGACCAAGTAAGAAAGACCAGATAAGGACACCAGACCCATTTATACTACAGTGGAGCACAAAATGGTCCGAGAGTCCATTGGGGACAGAAATTTAGTCTTGTATATGTTTATATCTTGGATTCCAACACAGGGTCAGGTAGAAGGTTCTCAGTAAACACCAACTGAGTGAATAAAATTTAACAAGTTCCAAGATCTTGTTGGGAAAAATTCAGTTGTTACACATAAATTTAAAGCTTTTTTGCCTTTAAAAAATGCTTAAATCATTCACGTTAAGGGGTACTTTCCTGGTCTTGTGGATCAAGCTGCCCACATGATGTGGTACGTATATATCTTTTCTTTATCTCCCCACCTCAATTTCCATTTTGACACCATGATTTTATGTTTTTAAATCTTCACACCTATCGTTTTTCCTTTGTGTCTTGCACTTGTGAATGTTGACCTTCTTTCATCTTCTTTCTCCTTATAAGGCTATGTTATCATAATTAACGCATAGGCTGAGCTATGCCAATTTCTCTTAGAGGCACAGTCCCCTCCTTAGCACCATATCCTGCTCCGACCCCTCCAAGAGAAGCTCTGATACCAGGCACCCTCCTTGCTAGGTGGCACTGCCTGAATCTCACACAACAAACCTCACTATATTGAATTTGGCTTTAAAGAATCGTCCTGCAATTTTAACTTAATGAGGACAGATGAATGGTTACAGAGGTGTTCTCGAAGGCATAGGTGCAGGGGTCCATTGGCCATCAGTCAGTGACAACAGGGTACACCCCATGCTGTGTCTCTGCCAATCTCAGGCTCCCGGAATTTCTCTGAGGGTGTGTAGCCTCAAAAACTCAATAAACAGTCCAAGTTGTTTATTGGAAAGTGCCTTGGTCTCTCACCCACCATTTGCCATGGACCTGGGTGGTCTGACCACCTTACTTTTAGGCTGGGAAGATTTGCAAATTCAGGTTTATCCAGCACACACAGAACTGTCACCTGTCAGAAGAAAACACAGAGAGAGCAAAGGGAGTCTCAAGAAGTCAGCCTGGGTTCGAAAACACCAAACGAATTTGATGATAAGAAAAACAAGAATGTAGGTTCTGTTTTGCGTCCAGACTGTTTTGTGATCATTAAAACTCATACGAATACCATTTCTCAAGCCACAAGTTGGCAAACAGCAGCCTGTGGGTCAACTCTGGCCGGCTGCTGGTTTTGTAAATAAAGATTTATTGGAACACAGCCACTCCCACTTGTTTACACACCATCTACACTGGTTCAGGCTACAGGTCCAGTTGAGGAGCCGCAAGAGACCAGATGTGGCGTATGTAGTCAACATCCAGCCCTTCACTGAAAAGTCGCCCAACCTCTGTTTCTGCCCAATATTGACACAAAGTCTGCTTTCCCTCACTAATCTACCAGGAGGACATTTATGTATCGGTGCAAACACACAGAAAATTGCCCTTGTTTTTTTCTTTTTTTTTAATACCAGGAGCATTTCCAGCAGTGGGGGGAAAAGAAAATAGTGAATCCTGATGCCAAGATGTAGGACTCAGGGCAGAATCACTCACAGCCATAACCTCTCCTGCCTCAGTTTCCCCCTCTGTACATGGGTCCAGCATCACACCTGGCTCATCAGGTAGCAGTGAGGGTTCAATGGTTTGACCAGGAAAAATTCAAGAACAACGTGTGGCAGTGACATCAGGGACAACTTATGGACCCAGGCTCAGTGAATGAGTGGCCATTCTTGCACACCCAGGGTCAAACTAAGCACACAAGATCCAGGAATCAGGCAGGAAGGAGAACACGGAGAGGAGGGCAGAGATTCATTTTGCACAAGCTGATCAGCCCTCACCTGAAGTGCTTGGGACTGGAAGTGTTTTGGATTTCAGATTTTTTTTCTACTTGGGAATCTTTGCATATACATAATGAGGTGTGTTCATAATGTGACCTAAGTCTAAATGAAATGTTCATTTATGTCTCATACACTTTATATCCACAGATGAAGGTCCTTTTGTACAGATGTTTAATAATGTTGTACCTGAAACAAAGTTCTCTGGTGTGGAAATTTCCACCTTAGGTCAGTGGAGCATGTCGAATTTCTGGTTACTGAATCAGGGCTGCCCAGCCTGTCTCTACACCATATTTTCTTTTCCTAAAATCCACACATAACCATCTATGAACTGGACACACCATACATAGTCTCCTGGAAAATCCATACTGACACTGCGGGTAACAAAAACGCTTGGTTATGCCGGAATCTGCCAGATGCCCTGTCCCTTGGGATTCAGGTGTTTCAGTTCCCTCTCAGCCTCAGCGAACTCCTTGTCGCTGGGGTAAAATTCCCCACCTGGGTTCAGCACCCAGCCTTTGGCAGAGAGCGTCATAAATTAGTGGCTCCCCGCATATACTTACCCATGTGCCGCAGAGTCAGATGCATGAGTTTTCAAAAAGGCCATTTTGGGTCTGAAAACAGGAAAGCTAATCAGGCTGCTGCTCAAAGCCAACTCCAAGCAGAACCGGAGAAATCTGCCCCAAGTACCCAGCACCATGTGGCCCCTTGACGGGGCAGCTGAATCAATTAGCCTAATTAAATGAGGTGGAAAA